>PVKS010003082.1:0-84493 GCA_004027875.1 Aplodontia rufa
CTAGAATACATGGGGAAGCAGTAGTGCAGATGGCTAACCTAACAATACTTTAAACTGTATGACTCTCACAGTAATAGGGGAATGGCTCCCCTAGGACACTTGGAGGCATAGGGAGGGGAATCAGGAGGGGGAGGGTGTATGAAGAACTCATAGGAGACTGGAGAGTGGGAATATGGGGGAACCATCCCAGAAGCCAATGTCATTCCTCCACGAGCTACCCGTTTAATGCATGAGTTCTTCTGGGGGAAACTGCAACAGGTGAAACCCAAGGTGGTCATCCATGTTTTGGCATTACCCCTGGATAAAAAAGTATATATACATTGGTTACTGATGGTTTGATAATGTTTCCCCCTCAATTGTATCTCTATATACTTCTAATAAGAAAAAAAGTCTGATATAGAGGATCTGTGTTTTACCTGGGCCTATAACCACTCCAGAAATTTGATCTACAGGTTGGCCTATGGATGGGGGCCATTAGATTTTACCCAGTATTAAGTTCTACCAAGAACTAAGTTCCAGGGCCAAATGTTGTACTTCCTATCCTATTCTCAAAGAATGGGGTCTTGCACCTGAAGTCTTGCCTATGGCAGATGCCTTGCCACCTAGGCTGAGGCATGCCCCAGTCTCACAGCCACATAGATATGCACAGTCTTATGGGCGCTTTGTGGCCCACCTGCAGCTGGTGATGATGCAGGTTAAAACGTAAGTGTGACAACTGGGACACAAATCTCTGCCTGGTGCTGGAGCAATTCTAGAAACCCACCTGCAAACAATAGCCTGGTAATACCTGTGTTACTTAAGGTTGGAGAATGTATAGGTGACAGTTTCTTGGCTACCAAGGCAGTGCTATGCTTGATCATACCTGAGTATGCAGTCAGCTCCTGCATAGTCTTGGGAGGATGTAGGCATGCCCCAGGCCCACTTCAAGATTGGAACTGAATGTGGCTAAAATACTTTGGTCTGTCCTAGAGATGCACAGTCTTGAGGCTGTTTTAGAGGCTCTGTGAGCCATAGCATGCATGTGGGGCCTTAAGTTTGTACTGGGTACTCGGTTTTGCCTCAGTGGTCCTGGCTCAGGCTCTGAGCTAAATCCTTGTGCACTTTGCTCCCCAGTCCAGTCTTGCTCAGTGCTCTCCTCACAAGAGAGGAGGAAGGGTGGCGATGGCAGTCAGCCACCTGACAGTTCCAGTGGGTTAAATTGCTGATATTATGCTAGCAGTTGGTGCCACAAGTCTCTGACCAACACTTTGTTTCACCAAGGTTGGCCCAGTACTGGATTTCTAGACTGAGGCTTGGACTTAATCCTCTCTCCCTCCCTCAAATAGGCCCCATGCTTTCTGCCATGTATGTTTCATTTTCTTAATTTTCTCAGCTTTTGTGGAGGCACTCAGTGTGTGAATAGTTGTTCACCTTGGTGTGTATGTCAGAAGAAATTGCCTAAGAATCTTTCTCAGCAGTCACACATCTCTGCCCAACTATTAGCATATATATTTTTGTTCTTTCATTTTTTTAAGAGAAAGGGACAGGGAGAGAGAGAGAGAGAGAGAGAGAATCAATTTTTTATTTAGTTTTCATTTGGCTTTCATTACTTTGACACTTTGTTGTGCATGTGGTGTTGGGGTTTGAACCCACATCCTGGTGCAAGTCAGGCAAGTGCCAGAAAGGCTGAGCCACAGCTCCAGTCCATCTTCCATGTTTTTTTTTAACTTTAGGTCTTATAAGAATTTTCCATGAACACAAGTTGCACACAACAAATAAATAAATAAATCACTAGTAAAAGACAAATATGCTCATCAGTACGTAGGAAAATCCTTTTTGTCTCTTGAATACCCCATCTGAAAACACTTATTAAATCTGCCTTGCAATGTGTTCTAATTAAATTCTGGAATTAAATATCTGAAAATTAATTCCTCCAGAACTTACCTGACATGCATTTATATTGAGAGCATGCACATTTTAATTATTTAGTGGGTAAAGTCTTCTCAGAAAAATAGGTGAAACTTTGCTGAGAAAATGCCATATTTGGTAGGAAAAGTTTGGGTAAGCTATCGGTGAAAATGAATTACTTTTGTTAAGATGAAGGAATATACTACTACTAAGGCTGAAGAAAAGATTTATGCAATAAACTGGTCAGTCAAGTTTGATCATTTAAGCCATATATAAAAAATAAACATTTTCTTTCTTTAATGGAAATGTCATGAAATAAAATAATCATGGACTTTATGTTTTTATATATATGAAGATATCCATTGCAGTTTAGCTATAAGAGAAAAATCTTGGAACATATTAGACATCTATCATTCAAAGAATGGTGACATAAAGTACATATAACCACATCTTGGAATAAGATGAGGTATTAATGATATTTCACAAAACAAGTAATGAAGAAAATTTTAGGTAGAATTCTTATATTTTTTTCTTCCTTTAATATATTTCGTATTTTCCAGGGGTTAAATAATTTAGAAAATTTAAGATTTTAACAAATGTTCTAGTCTTATTCTTTGAGAATAAAAGATAATTTTAAATAGAAGAAGCTTCATATACAGAAGTACATCAAGTGTAATTGGTTTCTTTGGTGTGGAAAATGTTTTCAAATGCCAAAACACATTCTTATTATCGCAAGGAAACAATGCTGAGCTAAGAGCTTGCCAGGGCACAGGAGACATTCAATTAATACTTTATGTTAATTATAAGGCTGATTTGATGCTAGATTTTTATTTCAGAATGCTTTCTCATTTTCATTCAAATCATATTACCTTTACAACATGGGAAATATAATTAAAAACTTGCAACCAAAGTCAGGCACAGTGGTGCACACATGTGTTCCCAGCAACTTGGGAGGCTGAGAAAGGAGGGTCTCAAGTTCTTGATCAGCTTCTGAAATTTAGTGTGACCCTGTCTCAAAATAAAAAATGAAAAAGGATGGGAATATAGCTTGGCTATAGAACACTGATGGGTTCAAGCCCTAGCATGAAAAAAAATAAAAATAAAAAGCTTACAACTACATAGGTCTACTAAAGTCTCATCTACAAAATACAATTCAACCAATTTTATTAAACATGGACGTTTTCTGAGTTTACATGACCAACCATATATATATACATCATGGGTTAATTGAGGCTCAGAGTTTTTATGTTATGTTGTCCAAGACCACACAGCTAGAAAAATCAAAGCATTGAATCAAGCCTAGATCTTAACACTCCAAATCCAAGACTTTTCCTGATTCCTGAACAATTGTCTTCACTTTCCTCACTCTTCTTTCTTTTTCTTTTTTCTTTTTTAAAGAGAGATTGACAGAGAGAGAGAAAGAGAGAAAGACATAATCAATTTTTATTTAGTTTTTCATGTGACTTTCATTGCTGGGACGCTTGGTTGTGTATGTGGTGCTGGGGTTTGAACCTGTGTATTTGCGTATTCCAGGTGAGCACCCACAGTAACCACTGAGCCATTGCTCCAGCCCCCATACCCTCTTCTTTCCATTCACTTTTCCATGGATCAAATTCTGTCAATTCTTCACATGCCCTTTTCCTCCACAGAATCTCAGCTGGCTGTTTCCAGTCATTGGTTGTCCCACAGATATGCACTGATAAGCATGTGAGCTCTTGAGTGCTTTTTTCCTAAGGGTTCTTGTCTTTCACACTCCTTTTCCCCTCTACCCTCAAGCTTTCTTCCCCTAACACTGGAAGTTAGAGCAGGAAGAGCCAGCACAAGGCAGGCAAAAGACATGAAACCTGAGCTACCAACAGTAGGAAGCTCATTTTGCAAGAGGCATGGCATGTGAAGAGGTAGAACAAACCTGGAGAGCTTACCAAATAGAGAATGGTACCATGAACGCATGAGATACCAACTGGGCAGGAAGTGGCCAGATAATGAGAAATTAACCCTTCAGGAAAACATGTCCAGAAGTGCCATTGCTGCAACAGAAACCATACAGAAGACATTCCACTAAAGCCAGTGAGGACTTTCTGACCTTATAAAATGCTCCTGGATTGAGTGAAATATAATAGCAACATTTGCTGAGCATTCACAACATTCAGGCATTCAACATTCAGGTTTCATTGGTACTGCTTCTGTCAATCATGACATCAGCCCATTTTACAGCTAGGAGGATAAAGTCTTTAGAGGTCAACAAAACTCACTGAAGAGCTAATAAGTGCTAGCATCTTTTCAAACCCAGGTTCTGGATTTTTTACTGTGGAAGATTGCTGATAGAAAAACAACCATTTTCTATGTATGGTCTTAGTCTGACAAGCCTGATATGATTCCTAATTCATATAACCCTGTTCTTAAGTTCATGGCAGAGTAAAAAAGACATTTCATTGCCAGGCCATTGGCTCACAAAGGAGTTAAGATGTAATGTCCTTGGGACCTTGTGTCAATGGGATGAAGTTTCATAAAGAGGGGTGAGCTGCTGTTGCGCTTCCTGGGATATAGTGCTAATAATGAGGGTATTTGTGAGAATGATACTTAATTGTCCCTTTGCGGTCTTTGATCTTTTTATTAATAGTCACAAGGGTTTGATACTGGGATTCTAGCTACAACAAACAATCTCTCTGCTCTTCCAGATGTATTTAGGAAGCTTCTGCTGTTCACATGTGGATCAAGTCTATTAAACAGTTGAACTTAGCCCATAGCCAAGCATCTATAGGTAGGTCCTCAGGAAGGCTGTCATTGTGCTTAATATTGGTTGCACTCCTTCCCGGAGAGAAAAATATGACATGACATCTAAAGAATAGAGGATTTAGGGGAGAAAGAGCAGAAAATTATAAATACATCAGGAATCTGGGCATGGATGACATTTCACAAAGTCTTCTGAGGGGATTTGGACTCTGGTCAAACACTGAAGGCAGATTCTGATCACACTTTATTTTGAAAACAGATTCAAATAGGATGGAAATATTCACATGTAATTCAAAGGATGTCTGAAAGGAACAAATGTTCCAAATGTTTTCTCTGGCAATGGTCTTCAAAGAACCAAGAAAAACCTGGGACTCGTTTAAAGTGTTAGATGATTTAAAATTAGTTAGCATGATCAAGAAGAATGTTTATTGTATTTCTATCAGCTCTACCATCTGCTAAATCATCCTGGACGTGAGCATGAGGCTGTGGTGCCATGGCTGGCTCTGGTCTTTGGAAAAGACTTGCCTATTGATAGAATGTTGCAGAGGTGAGTCTAGTCCCAGGGATGTCACTAAGCTGGTATTCTCCAACCTGTTTTCTGCAGAGCAGTGTCCATGTGAGGTCCTTGGGCTAGAACAACTGTCCTATGGCTATATAAACTTAGAAAATACTATCTGCCGTACCCTCTCCACCCCATACAGAAACTCATAATATGTACTAAAAGTCTGTTAAGTGTTATGAAAATTCTATAATAAGAAAGCTGATTAATTTTTCCCTAATTCATAATGTTTCATTTGACCATGGGCTCCCTTTTCATATGCCTTAATAGCAATAAAATAAGTAATTGTGCATTTACTCTGTTAGATATTGTTTAAGAGTGAAACACGTGCACTAACTCAAGCCTCATGTCAGCCTAAAATGTAGTAGGCATTGCTGTTTTCACCATTCATGGGTGAAGAAACTGAAGCCAGAGCACCTTAACACAGATCACCCTAACAAGCAAGCCATGGAGCTAGGCTTAAAACCCAAGCAGTCCTACTCCTGCCCTGTCACTTCCCCAGTAGGCCAGTTACTCAGCCAATGGGCAACTAATGTGACATAGGTCAGTCAAGACATATTGATGGCTGTAAAATTGATAAGGTGAAAAAAGTAATTTTTGCAACCATCAAAAATTTGAGTTCTAGAGTTATGTCTAAACACTATTTGGATGTAATTTTCTGAATTAGGCAACAATTACATCAGTAATTGAACATCATATAGTATATATAGCACATAGTGTATTTCGGTTGAATCATTTCAGCTAATCTGTAATTTATTTTTCAAGAATAAATCTCTAGGGCTGAAGCAGTGGCTCAGCGTTTATGGCACTTGTCTGGCATGTGTAAATACACGAGTTCAAACCCCAGCACCACCTATACAACGAAGTGTTGGAGCAGCAAAAGCCACATGAAAAAAATAAATAAAACTGATTCTCTCTCTCTCTCACTGTCCCTCTCTCTTTAAATAAATAAATAAATAACAAATAAATAAATAAATAAATACTATTTTCTAGTATGTACAGGTTACTGCCTGTTCTTTCACTTTATTGTTATTATCTTCATAATATCTCTACTAACCTAGACATTTTATATGATTGTTATCATTTTTCTTATTAGATATTCATATTTAAAAAATAACTAATGTTGTTGATTTTCTAGTTTGAAACCCAGACTTATTTATATTGCATCAGCTACTGATATTAATTAGTTTTTTGAAGGACTTTTATGATTACTATTTATGCAAATGTTTATTTTTAATAAACATAATTGAGCCTGACTTAAACTGATTTATTAAAGAAACTATAGTCCTTTATAATTTAAAACCACATTTTATGAAGTTTTAAATTTTTAATTAGTAAATTGAATAAAACATAATAATCCAAAACCCAGAAAATCAATTTTCTGACGTTGTAAAGATCATGATTTCTCTTGAGAGCGTAATACTTCCAGAGATTTTAGTTTTTACTTGACATTTATTTTCCTACCACAATTGGAATGTTTTGATGAAAGCTGAAGTTACCAGATTTCTAAGATAAAGACTCCACCACAAAAGAAGCTAACATGACTAATTAAGCAACATGAGAATTCTCCTAAATTTCTCTTCATATGCCCTGAGACTTCTTGTTTTCTTCAAAGTTTATGATTTATTTACATGGAAACTTATTAAACAAATTGTTATAAGTAAACTGCTCTTGTACCTACTCAGACAACATCTAACCACTGCAGGAAAATATTTGAACTTTAATTGTAGACAAGGGCAAAATATGAAACAAGATTTTTTTTTACAATAGATTATATGGAGCTCAAGAAACTAGGTATAAGAACATCCACATCTTTATAACAAGATCAAAGTGCTTCTGAATTCTGATTTCAAAATCAACTTACCACTTACATTTTGGGGCAGTAGGATGAATTTAGCACCAGATTGCAAAACCACATAATAAGATTTTAATATTTACTGACAAAGTTTATGGATTCAAAATAATCATTCAATTTTGAAGAAGTTGGCAGAAGATCCCCATGTCAACCTAAAATGACTCACAAATGTGTTTATTCATCATTTTATTTGCATCCTTAACACTAATAGAGCAATAGTGACATATGTTTGAAGAAAAGTATCATTCATATTTTGAAAAACTTGATATTAAAATTGTTTTAAAATCCATATGGATGCATTATCACAAATATTTTTAACATTATGATTTCACTTGGAAGAAAGGAACAAAACAAAATTAATAGATTTAGAGAGATACAACTAGAAAGACAATGTAGTCAGATGCAGAAAAAAGTGATACCTACATTTAATATGTTTAATATTATCTCCCTGTGCTAGTAATAAATTGGAAGAGATCACCATTAAATTGCCTTCTTAAAAAATTATTTCTGGTTATTTCAAGTATAGATATCTGATGTAAAACATATTCATTGAAAGAAGAATATTAAACTATTTCAAAATTTTTCTGTGGATGTTTTATATCATTTCAATACTTTACCTAAAACTTTGCATTTTATTTTTCTTGTCAGTTATAAAAATTTATTTTTTCAATAAGCCCAAATGGTACTAAAAATTGGAAGCAGTGTACAATACTGTCATCTATCAATAGCACATGCAAAAGATATGTTCTTTTGGAGACCTGGGCCTGGTCAATCTGAGCTATACAGGATGACAATATTATGGTCCTTAGTTTCCAGAATCCCTTAGCAATCAATCTATTAACATCAATGTTATTTTTCTACCATGACTACCCTGGTTGCTGAATGTGGCACTAATGAATCTTCCATTTAGTTTATTGTTCTCTAAATTACATCAGAGAATGGAAATTATAAGCAACCGTTTCAGCTTGAGGGGTATATGAGTGGGTACCATGGAATAAAATAGAAGGAACTCTAGCCCCAACCCTTCTTCTGTGCGAGGTAGCATGTATTCAAACATTCCATATCAGGGGTGTTTCCCATCTCTAACACCAGGACATTTGTGCTGTCGTTTGCTGGAGCCTCAGGCAATCTTGGGTTATCAGAATCAGCTCATCAGTCACATAGGATTCAGAGACGTTCCAACTGTTAACTATGTTGTTTTGCATTCTTTTTTATACTGTTATTTATTCATTCAAGTATTCTGTGTATGCCAGTGCCTTTCAAAGACTAATGAGCTTTTCATGACTCACCTAGGTATATTGTTAAACATGGATTCTGATTGAGGAGTTCTGCAGTGAGACCAGTTCTGTACTTCTAACAAGCTCCCAGCTGATGCCACTGCTGATAGACCTTGGAGCATGCATTCCATAGCGAGGTGCTGCGCTACTAGCTATAGGCTAAACTTTGCAACAGATAATAGAAAGTATAAATGTTTTCTACCTGCTGGTATAAAAGAACTCAAAAATCAAAATAATCTGTAGGAACTGATTTATAACTTATAAAGCTTATTATCTAATTAATGACTCCTTCACTTAGAACGCAGTAAACTCAAGACAGTTCACAGGCTTCCTATACTTCAGTTTCCCCTTGTTTTAGAATCTTTTGACATTGTGATTCTGAAGGCAAAGATCTAATTACAAATTTAAACAGGTAAGAGAACTCAAGAAAGTCCCAAGAAGTTGGGGACACCTCAAGTTAGATCCAGGCCATGCATTGGAGTTGGGAATTGGGCAGACTCACAGCCACTCCACGGCATAATTGTGGCTATAGACAGCAAACTTGGAGTTTCTCCCTTACATTCTGCTGTGCTGTGACCCTGGGTATATTTTCCTTGGTCACAAGGAAAAGAAAAAAAAAATCCAGTCTGACAAAACGGTACAAACAACTCCGACTCAAAAGTCTACATAGGCTAGGCAGCTAATGTAATTGAGAAAAACTTTCCTCAGGCCAACAGGGTCCTGACAGGAATGTGACAAACAAAGGTGCTACAGCTGAATTCACAGTAATTCTGCTGTGTAGAACCACAGGCTGTGGATTGCACAGACATGAATGTTCTGATTTCCCAATGGAAGTAGACATTCAGATTCTTAAAATATGAATCTTCTGTCAAATAGCAGTGTGTGGTGGGTAACAGAGCCTGAGAGTGGGCCTCCAGTTTCAAGCCCGGAAGAAGGACTGGACTCCATGGGCAGTCATGATGGTTTCCAAAAAAAATGTAGGAGCCCTAAGTGTGAGTATCTCTTCTTTATGACCAAAAGAAATCGCACAGCATCCTTCCATACTTTTAGTCAACAGTCTTTCTTCTGAGAGTTCTTGTGTGTAATAAGGTTCCTGAAGTTCATCACAGGCTATAATTACTTCAAGTGTAGACTGTTCTGTCAGAGATTGCCTATTGTCCAAGAAATACCTTAGGGATTCCTGTGGCTACTGGTAATCAACATGTTCTTTTAGGATAAAAACAGTGCAATTATTTTGTTATTAATGAAGACTTTTGACACATGTTTTAAAGTGACAGCTGAATGTGAGGGTCACTGAATATTTCCAAATTGTCTGCATGAGAGAGGAAGAAAATCTTGTTGAATCCATGAGCTCTGAGGTCTCTCCTTTATCATAGAAACAAACTCATCCCTACCCTATCTTTTCTCCCTCACCAAATTCAAGATTCTGATGAAGTAGAAAAAGAGCAAGTTAACCGATACAGGTCCGCTCAAATGTTCTCACCATCTTCCAGTTAAAAAATGGGGGGCGGGGGGAAGGGGTGAGTGGCTCTGGTGTCAACAAAATATGAAAATCAATTCTGTTAAAATTTTACTTAGTTCATTTAACCACCTTTTGGGTCAAGATTACTAAACAACTAACTGAAAATTTTTAAAACCAACACAATATATGGTTTAATCAACCCACAGGAACAATAATTTGTTTCATTAACTTGTTTTCACTTGCTAAGTTGTCAGACCGAAATGAAATAATCAATTTTGAATGTCCACAGATGTACAGATGTTATGGGTTTTGCTTACAAGGAGGTGACTGATGTTATTGTGGATCCAGGTTATTAAGAAGGAGGTTTATTTTTCTAGGACTTCAGAGTAAAGTCAATAAGACACTTACCAGAAATCATATAAAGAACAGAATGTGCATTGGACAATAAGTAACCTCTGACAAAATAAAGCTCTCCAACAGTCTATTTGAAAATTTTAAACAAGAAAAGAAATAATAATAAATAAAATTCATCCATAATAGAAATATTTGAGTAACATTGCCTTGGGCTGTTTTCAATCTTTCTTGGAACAATTATAACTCTAGACCACCCTCTTTTTAAATGAAAATGAATGTAGGCAAGATACACAGTAATTCATTCAGGTCATCAGAACTACCCAATGTACTCTTACTCATATGCACTAAGAAGTAATTGTTTTAAGCCATTAAGTTTTGGCTGATAATGAGACACTTGGTTAGCATAATTTTTATTTCTACTTAAGATGAAATCCACACAGTTTATAAATCATAAATCATAATAATTTGCCTTATTATGTTTTTAAGGAAATAAAAATAGATTTACTAAAATTCACACAGTAAAAGGCTTTTGTATTTTGTTTTAGTTTCTTTCTTTTTTTCAAATTGAGTAGTTTTTCTTGCTACACTCAGTTTTTCCCCTGCCCCCAACACTTGGCAAGTGCTAATGTACTCTCCATTTCTAAAATGCTACCATTTTATAACTGCTACATTGGATTGCCAAGATGGTGCACTGCAGGAATGCTGTTTCTTGTTTGGCTTCATGAAAAAATGCGCCAGGATGAAAAAACTCCAGTATAGCTCCATTGCTGCAAGTAGCAAGAAGACACCAGCACCTGGATAGACCTCATCATGCAGCTACACATGCCCAGAATTTGAACCCCACCCCTGAAGGTCACCAGACACCCCAAGGATCCCATATCTGGACACCACCCAGATATCATGCACACCTGCCAGGTCCAGATATATGGGGCCTGTCCCCACCACCAAGGATCACAGGTCCCAGCACAGTGCATAGGTTGGTCTTCTCTAGCCCACCCCTTATCTCTAGGACTCCAAGACACAATGAAGCATCCCTCCTGCTTAGCTTCAACAATGAAATGGGCTGGCCAGAAACACCAAAGTTCCAAATCAACGTCATGGGATCTAGAACCAAAAGGTGTAACAAAATGAGGATCCAGGAAGAAGCAGCATTCTGGAAAAAGATGGTCATCAGAGAGGTGGTGTCTGACACAACATTCTGACCTGCAATTAAGAAGCATCCAGAGACTCATCTTACATTCACACAGGGAACCACAATTCAAAGATCCAGAAGAAGGTTTTCAAATATGAAAAGTCAAACTAGAAAAGGTTCACCACAAACACAAAACTCCACCTACCAGGGAGTCTATAGACAGGGAGCAGGATGAAAATCTAGAACAAATTATCAATGATCTGATTACTAAAAGGAACAATGAATTAAAAGAAGATTTAATGAGGGAATTAAGTGAAAAAACTCAAGAGATCGAAAAACCAAGGAAAAAGAAATACTGAAAAAGGAAGTAACAGAGCTACATCTGCAGTCAATCACATCAGAGGAATGATGGAAGAATTTAATGCTAGATTAACTTCTATAGAAAACACAACCTCAGCTCTTGAAGAAAGAACTTCCAACAATGAGTATAGACTAAGTTTGAGCACATGGATAAAAACAACAACAACAAAATAAATCTCACAGAACATGAACAGAATTTTCAAAATGTCTGGGATGAAATCAAAAGAAATAATCTAAGAGTAATCAGGGTACAGGTAGAAATCGAAATACGAATGAATGGAATAAGGAACATTCTCAATGAAATAGTTAAAGAAAAAAATGTCCATATCAAAATAGTCATAAATGTTCATTCAGGAAGTGTTCAGGACAAAGAATAGGCCTAATTTAATGAGAAGCTCACTGAGACACATCATATTCAAAATATACAACAAGGGGATCAAGAAAAGAATACTAAAGTGGCAAGAAAGAAACACCAAATCATGTTTAGAGGCAAATGAATAAGGATCACCACTAACTTTTCAGCTTAGGCTCCAGAAGCAAGAAGGTCCTGGAACAAAACCTTTCAGTGTCTGAATGATCACAACATGCAACCAAGAGTACTATACCCAGAAAAACTCAGCTTCAAATTTGATGGGGAAATAAGAACATATGAGAAGATCAAATCTGCACCATTCATGAAGAGAAAACCAGCATTACAAAAATTCTCAAAGATAAACTACAGATAGAAGAACAAGAAAACAATCCTCAAAACCCACAAACACAGAAAATTCAGTAAAGGAATACACTATCAATAGAAAACAAAGACAGCACAGAACTTACTAATAAAATACTACAAAACATACCTTCATAACTATCCTAACACTAAATGTGAATGGTCTTAATGAACCAATCAAAAGACATAAGCAAGCTAGCGTTGCAATTTTTATATTCAACAAATTAGTTGTCAATCACAAACTAATCAGAAGACATAAAGAAGCCCATTACATCCTAGTAAAGGGAACCATATAACAGGAAGATATAACCATAGTAAATATATACTCCCCATAAAACAATGCTCCCAACTATATGGATAAATTACTCCATGACATAAAACCATTTGTGAATCTAAAAATGATAATACTTGGAGACTTTACTAATCCTCTATCATCAACAGACAGATTGTTAAACAAAAAAACAATAAAGAAATTTCCAGCCTAAACAACTCCATAAATCCAATGGACCCAACAGACATGTATAGAATATTCCACCACAAATTGGCTGAATATACCTTCTTCTCAGCAGCACATTGATACTTCTCCAAAATAGATCATGCTATAGTTCACAAAGGAAATAGTAAATACAAAAGTGTAGATATTATTCCATGTATCCCATCAGACCATAACACCATGACCCTAGCAATTAACAGCAAAAAATATAACAGAAAACACACATACACATGGAGATTGAATAATACCCTATTAAATAAAGAATGAATCCAAAAAGACTTGAGAGAAGAAATAAAGAAATTCTTGGAAGTGAATGAGGAATGAAGACATAGCATATCAAAATCTCTGGGACAGCATGAAAGCCCTCTTAAGGGGAAAATTTATGGCATTAAAAATAAGGACAGATCCCAAATAAATAAGCTTATGCTCCATAGCAAATCCCAACAAAAGGAAGAACAATCCAATCCCAAAGCCAGCAGAACAGGAAATAATCAAGATCAGAGCTGAAATCAATGAAATTCAGAATAAAAATATAAATAAATAAAATAAAAAGAAATGATGATATAAAGAGCTGGGGTTTTGAAAAAACAAATAAAATTAATAGACCCCTAGCCAATTTCACTAAAAAAGGAAGGAATTGAAGCAAATAAATGAAATCACCAATTTACATAAGGGAGAAATCAGTACTGATGCCGTAGAAATCCAACAGATTATCAGAAAATCTTTTGAAAAACTATAACCCTCTAAATTAGATAATCTGGAAGATACGGACAAATTTCTAGACACAAATTGATGCAGGAATATATTAAAATCCTGAATAGCCCAATAATAGGCAATGAAATCCATATAGCAACTAAAAGCCTTCCAAAGAAAAAAAGCCCAGGACCTTATGAATTCCCTACTGAGTTCTACCATGCTTATGAGGAGGAGCTAACACCTCTCCTTATTAAGCTATTCCAAGAAATTGAAAAGGAGAGAACTCTCCAAAACACTTTTTATGGGGCAACCATAACTGATATCAAAACCCAACAAAGACATGTCAAAAAAAGAAAGTTATAGATGAATATCCCTGGTGAACATTGATGTAAAAATATTTAATAAGGTTCTACCAAACTGCATTTTCAAAAACCCACCAGGAAGGTAATTCATCACAATAATGTGGGCTTCATTCCAGGTATGCAAGTCTGGTTCAATATACACAAATCAATAAATGTGATGCATCACTTAAAATAATTAAAAACAAAAATTATATGGTCATCCCAATTGATGCAGAAAAGACCTTTGATAAAATCCAGCACCCATTTAAGCTCAAAATTCTAGAGAAGATAGGGATTAAAGGAACTTATCTTAACTATGTAAAGGCCATACACGACAATGTCAGCTAGTACAATACTAACCAAAGAAAAGCTGAAAACATTTACGCTAAACTCAGGAACAAGACAAGGCTGCCTGCTGTCACCACTTATTCAATATAGTTCTTGAGACCCTAGCCAGAGCAATCTGGCAAGAGAAGGAAAACAAAGGCAACAGAATAGGAAGAGAGAAAGTTAAACTATCCCTTTTTGCTGATGACATGATCTTATATCTGGAAGACCAAAAAAACTCCACCAGAAAACTGCTTGAGCTCATAAACAGATTTAGCAAAGTAGCAGGCACAAGTGCACCCAGAAATCAATAGCTTTCCTATACACTAACAATAATAGGGCAGAAGAAGAAATCAGGAAACTGATCCCATTCACAATATCCTCAAAAAGAATAAAATACTTGGGAATGAATCTAACAAAAGGAAGTAAAAGACAGCTGCAATTAAAGTTATTGAAAACTGAAGAAAGAAATTGAAGAAGACCTGAGAAGATGGAAAGACATTCCATGTTCTTGGTTAGATAGAATTAATATAATTAAAATGGCCATTCTGCCAAAAGCACTGTACAGATTCAATGCAATCCTGATCAAGAAATAATGTCATTCTTTACAGTTACAGAAAAAGCAATTCTCAAATTCATTTGGAACAACAAAAAACAAAGAATAGCCAAAATATTACTAAACAAGAAAGTCGAAACAGGTAGATTTGCAATACCAGATCTAAAACAGAGCTGTAGTAACAAAAACAATATGTTGCTGGTATCAAAATAGGAATACAGACCAATGGAATAGAATGGAAGACTCTGAGTACAACCCATAAATCTTTAAATATCTCATCTTTGACAAAGGGGGTCAAAATATAACATGGAGGAGAAACAGCCTATTCAACCAATGGTGCTGGACAAACTGGACAGCCACTTGCAGAAAACTGAAATTAGACCCTTATCTTTCACCTTGCATGAAAATCAAATCAAAATGGATCAACAAACTAGGAATTAAACCAGCTATGATACAACTGCTGGAAGAAAAATTAGGACCAACACTCCAGCATATGAGTGTTGGCAAAGACTTTTACAACAAGACTCCCAAAGCAAAAGAATTACAGTCAAAAATCAATGAGTGGGGATGCCATTAAACTAAAACACTTTTGCTCTGCCAAGGAATTGGTCAAAACTGTTGGGAGAGAACCTACAGAATGGGAGATAATCATAGCTTGTGATTCCTCTGACTGGGGATTTAAATCCAAGATTTACAAAGAACTAAAAAAAAAAAAACAATTGAATATCAAAAACAACCAATCCAATCAAATGGGCCAGAGAGCTAAACAGAAACTTCTCAACAGAGAAAATCAAACAAGCCAATGAATACATGAGAAACTGTTCTAAATCACTAGTAATGACAGAAATGCAAATCAAAACTGCAATAAGATTTCATCTCACTACAGTAACATTCGCAAAGATGAAGATCATAAAAAATAACAGATGCTGGAGGGCTTATGGGGAAATAGGAACACTAGCACACTCATACAACCACTCTGGAAAGCAATGTGGATAATCCTCAAAAATTAGGGATGGATCCACTATATGATACAGGTAGCTATCCCTCTTCTGGGTATTTTCCCAGAGGAGTTAGAATAAGCACATTACAGCAGCACAGCACAATCTACGTTTACAGCAGCTCAATTTACACTAGATAAATTATGGAAACAGCTCAGATGCGTCTCACTGCATGAATGGATCCAAAATCTCTGATCTATGATATATATACACATATATATCAGATGTATGTATATATACATACATACATTTATTACAAACATATGTATGTATATATATGTATATACATATGTACGCTTATTAGAAACGTACGTATGTATATACGTATACACACACACACACACACACACACACACACACACACATACAATGAAGTTCTCAGCAATGAGAAACAACGATATTGTGGCCTTTGAAAATAAATGGGAGGCAATGGAAGAAATCAGGGTGAGTGAAGTTAGCCAAAACTAGAGACTCAAGGGTCAAATGTTTTCCTTCATTTGTTGAGGCTAGAGCAAAATCCAGGCTTGGGTGAAAGGTTGTCACACTCATTTATTCTACCCAGCAAAGGTATAGCAACACATAATCTAAGGGAACTATAGATATGTAAAGGGGAGGGAGGGAGGGGAGAGGAAGGGAGGATAAGGAGGATCTAGGGAGACAATCAACAATGTAGCATAGTCTTTATAACCCCCCACAATCCAAATAATACTTAGGCAATATTTTAATTCAACATGGGTTTACACACATGCCAGACAAGCACTTAAACTGCTGAGCCATAGTTCCAGCCCTGAACCTTTACCTTGTAAATTCATCATAACCTTATTTGAGATAAGTATTTGCTATAGCAATGGAAAGCTGACTAATACACTTTAATCTTAATTTATGGAGAACGTTTGTAATAAATGAGTTTCATAATTTGTTATTTTTTCTGGCTCAATTGATATGATCACATGGTTTCTCTTCTCTAGCTTGTTGATATGGTGGATTATATTAATTGATTTTTCAAATGTTCAATTAGATAATCATGCCTGGAATAAATCTCATTGGGTCATACAACATAATTATTATATATTTTATTCAATTTGCTAATAGTTTGTTGAAGAATAATTTTAAGATACTTTAAGAGATACTGATCTATAACTTTATTTTCTGTACTTTGTCTGATTTGGCATCAAAGTAATACTTGCCTCATTAGAATAAGTTGAGTAGCAACAGTATTTTTATTTTCCTAAATTAGGTTTTACTCAATTATCCATCAACAATAGAGAGATACATAGATAGATATAGTATAGAATTATAAAATGCAATACTATAGACCAGTGGGATTACACAAATCACTGTTACACTCCAAAATATCCATGGATTGCACCATTATGTTGCAAAAAGTTAGACATATAGAATATACTCATAAGATTCTATTTATATAATCTAGGGAGATAATCAACAATGTTGCATACTCTTTACTCCCCAGAGAAGTCAAATGATTCTTATGCAATCATTTAATTCTGGAAAATTTACAAGTTTATACACACACACACACACACACACACACACACACATATGTATGGACATATGGACATTTATATCTCTTAAAGGAGTGTAATAAAGAAGAATTGAGAGACTAGGGAATGGGAAATGTGGGGAAAACTATGGTTTAAGACTAAATGCATATCACATCGTCACTTTATACTCATTTATGATTGTATGACAATCCTAATCCTTAATAAAAATAAAAAAAGAAGCAGCAATGTACTTCAAGGATTAATGGAATTCCAAGCAGTAACAGGAGAGATGCTTAATTTTTTAAAAAATGAATCAGAAGAACAATTAATCTATGGTGTAAAACGTCAGTATAAGGGTTATCCTTTTGAGGAGTAGCCTCTGAAAAGGGACATTAAGGAGAGCTTTCTGAGGTCCTTGTCACACAGGTGTGAGTGCGTGTCTATATTTTCTTGTGTACTTACCAACCACTTTCTCTGTGATTGCTATACTTTGATTAAAAATAAAAATAAAATCTACCACCGCATCTCCAGCCCCACAGGGGATGTGCCTCTTCCCCTCTCCCACACACTCTACTTTGTGTGTGAACCTGCAGGGACCAGGACATATAATTCAATGCTCATGTAAACTTAAAGATGAAAACAGCTGATTTAGAGTGTGTTTGATGAAAGGAACATGAATTGCATTGTTTTCAGAAACGATCCACCATCTACTTTTATTTCCTTTTAAGCCTTCTGGCTCAGTCGTGTCTAGTGCACAGTCCCTGTGAAAAGTTTGTGAACCAGCACATTACTAGCAGAGAGGAAATAGACTGATTCGGCACTGCTGCCAACCAGTTTCATTTCATGTGTAGTTTTTCAAGCCTACTTTATTCTTGAAGATAGGGATGTCACACAGTATTCTTTATAACAATACCCAGCTAATTAAAAATAATTTAGCCTGTGATTATAATATCCTTCCTTTAGTGTTCTATACTTAATAATGATAAATGAATAGAGATTTATTAAATACACGCTAGGTAATGACATGCATGATTGGGAAAGTGCATTAAGAACCTGCAATATCCTGGCTTCAAAACAACAGTCAAGCATGGGAGACCAATGGCAAGGGTACCATGTCTTACATCAAAGGAGCACACAATTCACTGGCAATTGTTTCCACCCAAGAAATTTAAGAAAAAAAAAAACCCTAGCCTTCCTAAATGCTTATGATGATTCATGAAACAAAACACTGCAAGAAGTCCACAGGAAAAAAATAAAAAAGAACAACCTCACTGAGGACTCTAAGGAACAGGAAGCTTCTTTGAACAAAATCAATTCTCTCCACTGCATAGTCACTATCAAGTTACCCTCACAAGAAAACAGAGTTCCTATTGATCCACCCACCTCTGTCACCCTTGCTCTCCACTTCTCTACTTTGTCATTTTGCAATCTTCTTGAGAGGAGAAGTTGTTAAAGAAAAATAAAGTTATGACATGGTACCTCACCTTTCCAGACTGGCAGAATATAAAACTGAATTTTTAAAACAAATTAATTAGTACTGGTTCCCAAACTGGAGCATCTGAAGAGAGAACTAATATCACCTGCAGGGGCATTAAAATATGTAGATCCTTAGATCCCAACCCCAGCACATTCATTAAAATGCACTTAACATTCATTTACCCCAGATAACAAGACAAGACTTGAGAGGAGATTGAGGCAGAGAAAGAGAAAAGGACTATGGGGGCAGAAAAAGAACAGGGAAAACCAAGAGGGAAGGTCAGGCTGATTAAATGGAAATTTCAAAACTGAACATCATTTTTGTAAAAAAACAAAACAACAATAGCAAAAATCATGTAAATGAAGCTTGTTACTTTCGGATACAATGGGGTATACATTGAGTCACTATGGACCAGTAATATGAAATCTGATTCACAGCAGTAGGATACAAGTAAATATTGTATATCCCCCTCGTTTATCAATCCATAACCATTTATTAATGTACCATGTATGTGCCATGGCAGGCTAGACCTGGAGGATGCAATGGTGAAATATTCAAAAAAATATGATGGTATTATAGAGAAATCAGGAAAATAATGAGGCATACTTGTGCTAGGGGACCCCACTATTGAGGCTAAAACTACTTGATAGTGGAATCATTTTTCTTCCATCGATATCAAAGTTGTATCCTAGATAGGATTTATTTAGTGTTTTGCACCTTAGGGTGAAGTTCCTTCCTCCCTTTACAGAAGAGCACTTTCTCTTCAAGACAGGGCAGTATTGATTTTTCCCGTTTTGGAGGACCTGAGTTTTGGGTTTAGGGTATCCCTTAAAGAGTTCTCCCTGGGGCTGGAGCGGTGGCTCCGTGGTTTCGGCACTAGCCTGGCATGCACAAGTACACGGGTTCAAACCCCAGCACCCATGTACACATCTAAGTGTCAGAGCAACAAAAGCCATGTGAAAAACACAATAAAAAAATTGATTCTCTCTCTCTCTCTCTCTCTCACTCTCCTTCCCTCTTAAAAAAAAAAAAAAAAGAGTTCTCCCTGTGTTTTCTAGAGTCCTTCATTTACTCAGTTCTCTCAGATGCCAATGGGGGACACACACCAACAAATCTTGTTGCCAAACTTCTAATATCAGGTCCTAGTTAGCCTGTGCTATGTATAAGGTTGACTGTTCCAGACACCAAAAGAGGAGCCAATATGGTGGTCCAAGATTTTATTGATATAAAGGGTGAGGATTTATGTTCCTCATTCTTTTCATTTTTGTTGTTACACTGTTAATATAGGGTTTTTAGAAATCAGAACAACAATTATAAACCAGCAAAAATACCCAAAACCACAAGTAATTCTCCTAAACTTTCATCTACCCAAATGAATACATGTAGATGGGTGTGCAATTAGATTTCTATTTTAACAACCAAATATTAGTGCTCAATTCATTTAAAATCTACTTGTTTCACTTAATACTGAATCATAACATGTTTTATTTTCAAAAGAATTATAGAACTATTGTTAATCTTAAGATTGCATATGGGGAGGGGCTGGAGCAGTGGCTTAGAGGTTGGAGCGCTTCCTTGCAGGAACAAGAATCTAGGTTCAAATTCCAGTACCACATACACAACTAAGTGTAGGAGAAACAAAGGCCAGATGAAAAGATAAATAAAATTGATTCTGTCTCTCTCTCCCCCTCTCTTTAAAAAAACAAACAAAAAGACTGCATTGTGTCTATTTATGAGTTTATCATATTTTACCTAACAAGTACCCTGAAATTCAATATTTAGAACTCCTCATAATGTTCCCTACTATAAACAGTTCCACATTTTTAACTAACTTTTTGGGAGGCTATGATAAATTCACTGGTACCTACATTCTTGTGAGTCTGTTTATTCATTTCTTCAGATTGCATCCCTAAAAATACAACTACTGGGTCAAGCAATGAACTTTAAAAATTAAATTTTGACATTGTCACTGTAGGAAACAAAGTAATTCCAGAAGAACAGATTTAGCCAAAACTGAGGTCAGAGAAGTTCTGTGAAGCATGTTCTCAGTTCAAACAAATTTCTTAGCTCAATGCAGTTTGTCCAAAAGGTAGAAATCGTTCTGGTTGCAAATATAAGCATCCCCCCCCCCAGGAGTCATTACTATTGATCATTGGAGTTTGACTCGTCATTATGTACATAAATATGTAATTACAATAGCAGCAGCAACCATCTGCTTCACAGGGCACTTTTTTAGAAATCATATCCTTACATGACTTCTATTGCTCACTGTTACCGACACAGATGAAAGGAAGTGGGGCAAGTCTGTCTAGACCTAATGCAGAAGATTTCTGGATAAATAAGACATCCAAAGAAGAAGAAAAAAAATCAATGCACTTGGCAGAGAGCAAGGTACACACCACCCAAAAATCGACCCAGATCGTGTATACTGTTTCTGAGAGTGGTACCTTCCATCTCTCCCAACCTGCCTGTACAAAGGACACTGCTGAGTCACTCTGACTTGGAATCGCCTATTATGGGATGTAGTTGCTATGGGGACAAGGGAGCAACTACTAAGACAGAATGGTATTAGAAGCACTGCATTACTGAGAAAAACCTGAACTCTATGTGATTTTTGCACCAACTTATTTTTTAAGCTATTTTTGGCATTTCCCTTTGCCTTCTTCCACAGTGCTAGAATATATCTCAAGGATAATAAAATAAAGCAAAGGTTTTTCCAGCTGAAGGTCTCTATCACCACTAAATTTCCTTGCATCTTCTGGAAGTACTAGAAATTGGGGGAGATAAAAGGAACCATGGCTTCCTGACTATGATTCTCCTAAGACGACTTGAAAAATACTGGGCTGGGAAGCAGTTCACAACCAATGTAAGGACAGGATTACAGTGACTGGTGTTTCATCTTTCTCACAGAGCCCACCTGAAAATGCCTGTCTGAGCAAGTTCAATGCTACCAGGAGAATTTACTGTTTTTTCCAGATAAAATCTGGTAATGGGCCAGTAGGCCCTTGTGTCCCCTCTTAGGGAAATTCCTCCAAGCCTGCAGTTACAAATCTTGTCTCAGACCCTTTCAGTCACAGATCTTCTGACTGCCCAGAACTTTCTCCTCAAGGACCTGAGAACCATCTCTTTGAAATAAAAGCAGTCAAGGAGATAGCTCTCATTGCCAGGCACTGTGGTTTAATGAGGGTCTAACCATGAGGGCAACTTGCTCCATCTTGCTCCTTTACCTCATAGCAAAAAGATAAGAGAAGTTTATTCCTCTGAATAAGCACTGGTTAGCAAACTCGGATGGCCTAGTCACATGGGCAGATCACTCCTTGGTACTCTATCTCTTTACTCTAGTGCACCTCATAATGTAAAATCTGCTTTTTTATCAGCAGAAAATTTGCCATGTCTCTACCCCCATTGTAGTAGCAATTGCTGAATAAAATGTGACTGTTTTGCCATGCATGGTATCTGGCTTTGTTTCTCATTCACAATACTTGTTGTTGATGCTGTGACAAATTCCAGATCCAACCAATCCTGATCTATAGTACTAAATACCCTTTGTGGTTTTATCTAATGGGATCCCTGTACTGACGATTCTGAATTTAACTCCTCATTGGATACCTACTGCATTTTTACCTGCCAGAACCTCCAAAGTTCAGCCTCTCTGACTTTGAAATATGCCTGTTGATCCCGGCCATAAACTGAGAGCCTGGCACAGGACAGGTTATGTGAGCCATTTAAGTAGACAAGAGAGGACACAAAAGGCACTGAAATACATATGAAACTCATCTCTGATTTATAACCTGCATCATTTTATTCTTTTTCTTTGTGGGACTCTTGAAATTTTTGAAAAATGATTCTTTTATTCATATCTATCCATACCACATTCACCAACTGCCAAATTTAAAAGTCATAGTTGGATGTAATCCCATTTGTCATTTTTGCTTGTGTTACCAGTGTTTTTGGGGACTTGTCCTAAAACAAATGAACAAAAAAAAAAATCCTTGCTCATTCCAATGTCCTGAAACATTTTCTTCTATGCTCTTTTCTGGTAACTTCATAATTCCAGGTTTTATATTTATGTATTAGTTTTAAATAACATTATTTAGAAAACAACCACAGTGATTCTCATCCACAAAATAATCTATCATTTCTGCTTATTTTTGTTGGTTCTTGAAAATAAAATAAAGGGGAAGTTGTAGGTGTGCTGTGAAGTAAAAACGCTTAAGGAGATGGATCATTAAATTTTGTCACCAGCTCTATTTTATTATCTAGGGATCTACCTTGAAATGAAACAATGCTGGAATTTCCCGTTTCTAAACCTGTAACAAATCTTAGATTTCTTAAGGGAAGAAAATGGTCTTTTAATTTAGCAAACACACACACACAAACACACAAACACAAAAACACACACAGGCAAACAACAAACGCACACACACACGCATCCAAAAATATCTCAAAGTTAAGCTATTTATCTTTTAGACTTTTTGTATCTGTTCAGTAACTGGGAGTTATTGACACCATCAGATCTTTATTACTCTTGGTTAAATACTAGTATTGAGGAAGCATTATTTTTCAAGTTGTAATGTGCCAAAAAGGAAAAAAAAATAATTAGGCTGTGAAATGAAGATATAGATTTTAGATGTTGCAGATTAATGCAAAACATCTTGCCTTTCTACTTTTCTCCTATTCCCCTGTGTATTTGACTACTTGGCAATTATTTATTGAAAAGCTATTCTGTCCCTACAAAATGCACAATAGTAATAAATGACTGAACTATTATATCATTACTGCAAAACAAAATCCTACCAATGTGCTACTTAACAATCTATTTGGTGAAAGATGACACTTAACATGTGTAAAGCAATTAGAAAACAAGACAGTATATACTAAATACAAATACCTTTGGTATTTAATTTTTAAGTGTCTGTAAGTAAGGTGTTCTAGCTTGTGTTCCTGTAGGAGAAGGAAAATATATGAAGGAAAATATAATTTAAATGAACTCAGGATTTAATCAGAGAAAGAAAGGATAATATATTTGTGACTAATGTCAGCATTGGCAAAGTAATTTGGAAAATTACTTGAGATCACACAGCAAAGAGGTCAACCACATGGACATTCATCAACAGTCATGGAGAAAATGAGATTGCAGATATTAACAGCATACTGCTTCTCAGGCTGCAAAGAATTACCTCTATAGACATGAAACTTAGTAAAAAGTTAGCATTTCTCAAATACCATAAGTTTATATAGGAATTCCATATGACAGAAACATATGAGCTTATGTTGCAAAAACAGTTTTAATTGCCTGATAATTCTACACTGGATCTTTATAGTACAAGAAATGTTTGAAAGAATCAATCCAAGACATCCCAGTTCGAAGGAGGATTGATATTATGCCCCAGGCCATTGTTCTTCCCTAGTCCTGTTCTGAACATGCAACCTTTAGCTGGGTACACCTAAATAAGCAAAATGTAAACTAATTTCTCTTGAATAACCTGAAAATCTTCAGTGAAAAATGATTAAATATTTTGCAAACCTGTCATAATGGTAGAGTAGAATTAGTAATAATTGATTCAAGAAGATTAGAAATCTTAGATTCCAGAAATCCAACTACCTGGTATTCTTTTAGACCCCGTATAATTAGCTGCCTTAATCAAACTAAGACTATATAAGATAAACTTTTCTTCATTTTCCATACATAATACAATTTCCTTCTATTATTGCTAAAACTCTTGCATGTTTTTAAAACACTTTAGTTTAATTGCCTAAAAGCAATAACACATATATATAGAGAGAGATGCTTTTGAAAAATTTGGAAAACGCTCCAACACAGGTCTCTAAAAATCTTTATTTCCTACTTATCCTAAACATTTTTTTGAGTAGTCCCTTCATCAAAAACAAAATCACTTTAAAACTACATTTGTCGCTATCCTAAGATTCCCACAGGTTAAAAGGTGATTTGAAACTGCAACTTTAAATGAGAAAATAATAAAATCAAAATACATTTCATTAAAAAATAAATTTCATTTTAATTTCACTTGCCCAAAATAACATAATCCTTCAGAGATAAGGAACACTTGATTCCTTTTTATCATTACTCAAAATTATAATAATGAATTCTACTGGGTGTCAAATCCAAGCAATTAGAAAACGCAACGCAGCTGTGATAAACATTCCCTATAGAGAGATGCACTAACAGCACTCTTTGGGCACAACGGGAACACAGCAATGCTTTGGATGTTAGTTCAGAGTGCTGGAGGAACATTTCAATCAGACTGGTCAATTAACAATTAGAAAATAAAATAAAATAAAAAATAAAAAAACAACAATAAAGCTTTACATAGAAAAAAAAAAAAAAAACCAAAACAAAACAATTAACCCAGGCAGACTTATTGACCGGGAGAGCCAGGGACAGAACATCACCTCACTCTTGATAAAGTGACAAAGGAAACTTATGTTTCTGCCCACCTCACTTCATGATGTTGGTTTATTTAGTTCTCCCTCTCTCTCTCTCTCTCTCTCTCTGGTTTCCTCACCCTGGCTTTCTTTTCTTTTTTTTTTTTTTTTTTTTTTTTTTTTTTTTTTTTTTTTTTTTTTTTTTTTTTTTTTTTGGTGCTGTGGCCATAATCACCTCCCTCTCCCAACTGCCATTCTCTTCATTTCCGGGGAAAGCTCTGTTGGGCAGGAAGGGCCTTTGCTCTGTCCAGCTATCTGTTTACGCTGTTTCCAAATATGCTACAGAAGAGCCAGGAGATGTTTATCCTTCCTCAACTTCTGGTTCAACTATCTGGCCATTTGAAATACACCTCTCACCTTCCTGGCTGAAATGTAAACAAGATGGGTGATCAAACCTAGGTGCTAAAATGTGACATCAACTTTTATTTAGGGGAAAGCCTGCTTGTTTAACAAATCCTCAGGATTCTAGACATTCAGTGCATTTGAACAATGATTTGCACTTTGGATCGCATCCCTGAGCCAATCCTACATTTGCCAGGAAATGTGATCCAAATACACTGATTTGATGGAATAAAATAGTAGCAGTCTCTGGGCGTTTTTAGAGGAAAAGTCTCTGCCACCAGGATTGTTTTGCCTCTCCCAAGAAGAATCAAGGACTCTGCTTTTCTCTTCCCACTGCTCAGAGTTCACAGCTACTTGCAGTTTGCACTTCTGACTCAGCTACAGAAACACAGACATGATCATTAATTTTCTCTTATGCGTCATCCTTCTCAACTTCTGCACCATTAGGAAATATGTTGGAATTTATCTTCTCCTTTTCTACACTTTCATGTCTCTCTTCTTCCTCTAAGCTGGACACCAGAAACAATATTAATTACAGAGAGTTTAGGTTAAAAAATCTAAAATCATGAAATGAAATTAGGACTTGATCCCATTAATTTCCTAAATGCTCTGAAAGAATCCAGAAACCCAACTTTAAAATCCCCACAAAAACTACTTTAAAAGTTATGCATCGTCTTCTGGGTAAGTCTTCCTTTCCTTCAAATCAGCATTCAAGATGCATTTCAAAGTTCTCTTTCAATTTCACTTTTTTTCTTTTATTTAATTACTAGAATTACAAGAGCTCTATTTTCTACACACTTGCAAGGCAAATGTACACTATTTCAGATACATTAAGGCTAAATAGTCTTTTGTGGATGAGCCTCAGGGGAAACATAACCACCATTTGTAACTGTTTCTGCAGGAAAATGAATTTTGGGTTCCAAGCAACTAATTTACAAATGACCGTTTGGATAGCTACCCATTTGTAAGTGGAACACTTTAGGTTTTTTTTTTTCCCCTATATTTTCTGCATTCTAGGTCATCCCATGGAATGGTCTTAGGAAAAGTTTTTCCAGTTCAAGATGTGATCAGCACCCTAGTTCCCCAATGCCAGGGTAAAGTTGTACCCGTGAAAGATCTGGGCTTCTCATTATTAATTCTGACCTCTTACTCCCTCAGAAGAACCGACCTAGAAAATGTGGTATCCTGTTTGTATGGGTCATTAGCTGTGGATCTTAAAAAAAAAAGAAAGAAAGAGAAATAACTTAACCTCTTAGTTTTCACATCTATAAAGTGAGAAAAATAATCTAAAAGATTCTTGGAACAATCAGAGGGGAATATGCAGAATCCCTAACAGCAGCCTATATGTAAATTAATGGTTAACAAATGGAGCTATTATTAATGATTCAAAACATTGATTGGAATAAGAAAGATGAAGAAATAAAATCAAATTGATAAAACAAAAAAGCAAGTACTTATCCATACAGCACTGGGCAAGGACAACGTGGACACAGAAGATAAGAAAGGTGGTCAGTGTCCAAGTGGAGATTGTAAGCCTCAGATGGCAAACAAACAATATAAAATAACTGTGAAATGCAGGTGGATTTTATTTGTCTCTTAAATGTTGAAAATTTGTACTACATCTCAAGATGTGGATAACAAAAAAATTGTATGAGAGTTCAAATTTTTCAGTGTCTTAAAAAGTGTGTGCATGGTGACAGGCAGGTGGCATCAGAAAGCAATTCTACTCCTAAATGGTCTGGGAGGCCTGCCTTCACCATGTGCTCAACCAACTCTACTTCTATGATCGACCTGCTAAACAACTGAGCTTGCAATCCTTATTTTGGATATTGTGTTAAAATGCTATCCCTTCAAAAGTCCTTTACCACTTAGTACTTTCACTACAAAATTTAAAACTTTAAACTCTAAAAAGCTAGAATGAGTCCCTATCACAAGAAATCAACACCTGGATGGGTAATCACCAGCAAAAATAGGCATTAGAGGACTGTTTATCAAAACGGGTACATAATTGCTTGAATGCTATACTCTAAATAACAACATTAATAATAATGATATTTACTGGCACTTGGTAACAGGATTTACTCTAAGCTCCTTACTAACATTAATTCATTTAAAAATGAAATATATTTTTGTTTTACCATTTATCACAAAAAGAATCTGAGGTAATACTCCAAGAAATTGAATAATCTGTCTCAGGTCATACAGCTAGGAAATAACAGAGCCAGGATGCAATCCGGGAAGTCTGTCTCTAGGGTCTGTGCTCATATCTGTTACATAATACTCACCCTTCAATGTGTTCTATCCTTTCCCCAACAATTGAAGTACTGCCATTACAATAAATGTAAATGTGTATATGCATATATGCGCACACATATATGCACAATATACATATACATGAATGAATTACATACCTGTACATGCATATGAATTTGTTTTCTATTATTTTCTATTGGTAAAAATACATGCCAATATCAGATTGCTTTAATTATTGTGACTTTATGGAATGATGGACTATTGACACTTTTCTTGACTATCTCAAACATATTCTCAACCAAATTTTACAAGTTTTGCAGGACTATAAAAAGTTATATTGGACCCAGGCTTGGATGAAAGGTTGTCAGACTCATGTATTAGACCCAGCAAAGGCATAGAAACTCATAATCTAGAGAAACCTTAGATATAGAGGGCTGGAGGGAAGGGATAGGTGGAGGGAGAGGAATGAGGGAAGGATAATAGGGAGGGATCTAGAGAGACAATCAACAATAGCACAGTCTTTATCCCCCTGAGAATCCAAATAACACTTATGCAATCATAAATGTTTGAAGATTCACAATCTAAATATTTATATCACTTGTAGGGGTGAAATAGAGAAGAATCAAGAGACTGGGGTGTGGGTGATGTGAGGATAATTCTGGTTTAAGAATAAATGCATATCATATTTTTACTTTATATGCATGTATGATTATACAATAACTCAACTCCTTAGTAAAAAAATTATAATTTTGAAAAGTTATATCGGGATTTGGGGGAGAAAATTAATATCTCTCAGTTTTTACATTTTTGGTGTTGGGTACAAAACGCAGGTCCCTAGCCATACTAAGCAAGCATTCTCCCACTAGCTACACACCCAGCCCCAATCATCCTAATATTAAATATCAATTACAGGGAAGGCTCCTTGAAAAGATTTCTTTTATTCAAACTGACAGCATGTGGTGAGCAGTAAGAGAAAGGCAATCTTGTAGATGTGCTGTTTATAAATGATACTCCCTTGACCTGCTCAAGAACTGTGATTTAGACATTAGGAAGCAAGAACAGCCACTGACCAGGAGCAGGAAAATCATCTCAGGATGAGCAATTTGCAATGTGGAAAAAAACAGAAAAGATCCGCAATGTGGAATACCTTGAGTTTTAATGGAAACGGTAGATGAAGACTAGCAGCTCAGTAACGACTTCTACCAGTCCAAATCGGGAGAGGTTGAAAGATGTGGACACAGGAGAGAGAAAAACAAGCGTGCACCCACAGTTACAGAGGAATTGCACCATTTCAGGCCCTGGGCTGAGCACTTGAAATGTGTCCTTCTGGGGCTGGAGTGGTGGCTCAGCGGTGGAGCACTTATCTGGCATGCACAAGGACCTGGGTTCAAAGCCCAGCACCACATACACAGCCAAGTATCTGAGAAACTAAAAACCACCTGAATAAATAAAATTGATTCTGTTTAAATAAATAAATAAATAAATGTGTCCGTCTAATAGCACCTTATGACAGGTGGGTGATGCTGTTCTCATTTTATAGGTGAGGAAGCCAAAATTGAGAAAAGTTATATAACTTCCCTGCTTCCACCCAACCAGAAAATGTTAAGAGCAGAAATTGAACCCAGGTTCCTGAGTTCAACGTCCAGGAATGTTGTGCTATACATACAATGAAGTCAGTTTCCTCCAGTGCAGGCCTTCTCCCCAGGTGTTTATATGGTTAGTGATGCCCTGTATGGCACTCTGATGGACACAGCTATCACTTTATGTAGAAGGAAAAACTAAGATTATGCTCTATGTCAGTCCACATAGAGCAGTTTCTGTAATTAATATACAGAGGATGCATCCACTTCTGATCAAAACTCTGTGAAGATAGGGATCAAAGGAACTTATCTCAACCTTGTAAGGGCCATTTATGACAACCCATCAGCCAACATTATACTAAATGGAGAAAAACTGGAAGCATTCCCACTAAACACAGGGGCAAGACAAAGCTGTCCACTCTCACCACTTTTATTCAATATAGTCCTCAAAACTCTACCCAGAACAATCAAACAAGATAAGGAAATTAAAGGGATACAAATAGGAAAAGAGGAGATCAAGTTATCTTTATTTGCTGATGAAAATCATATCTAGAAGACCCAAAAAGCTCCATCAGAAGACTTCTAGAGCTCATAAATGGATTTAGCAAAGTGGCAGGTTATAAGATCAACACCCAGAACACAATAGTTTTCTACACTCCAAAAGTAATAAGTCAAAGAAGAAATTAGGAAATTCATCCCAATCACAATAACCTCAAAAAATAAAATACTTAAGAATTAATCTAACAAAGGAACTAAAAATGACTACAATGAAAACTATACAACACTGAAGAAAGAAACTGAAGAACACCTGAGAAGCTGGAAAGACATTCCATGTTCTTGGTTAGGCAGAATCAATATAATTAAAATGGCCATTCTGCCAAAAGTTCTGTATATATTCAATGCAACCCCCATCAAGAAGCCAATGTCCTTCTTCACAGATATAGAAAAATCAATTCTCAAATTCATTTGGAACAATAAGAAACTCGGAATAGCCAAAGCATTACTAAGCTAAAAGGAAAAAAAAAATGAAGCAGAAGGTATCTCAATACCTGACCTAGAATTATACAGCTGAAGTAACAAAAAGATCATGGTACTGATATTTACATAGGCATGAAGACCAATGGAATAGAACAGAAGACAATGAGACAAACACACAATTCTTTAACCAACTGATATTTGATAAAGTGAGCAAAAATATAGCTTGTAAGAAAGAGAGCCTGTTCAACAAATGGGTTGGATAAACTTAACAGCCATATGCAGAGAATTGAAATTAGATCCTTATGTCTCACCCTGCACAAAAATCAAATTGAAATGGATCAAAGATTTAGAAATCAAATCAGCAACATTACAGCTGTTACAAGAAAATATAGGATCAACACTCCTCCATATCGGTGTAGGCACTGACTTCCTTAACAAGACTCCCATAACAAAAGAATTAAAGCCAAAAATCAGTGAGTGGGATGCCATTAAATTAAGGAGCTTCTGCACAGCTAAGGAATTAGTCAAGAGCATCAAGAGAGAACCAACAGAATGGTAGACAATCATGTCCTGCTAAACCTCCGGCAGGTGGGTAATATCCAAAATATACAAAGGACTCCAAAAACTTTATTTCAAAATCACAAACTGTTGCAAGGTAACCAGTGAGAGATCAAGCCAAGACCAATGTAAGCCAAAAAGAGACTTTATTAGCCAGCTGGTGACTGCCTCCATAGAAAAACACTGTTCAGAGTGCAATTCCGATCCTCTTTTTGCAGGGTCTAATAAAGGCAAAAATCATATCCTCCTAGGCACTGGAAGTCTGCAGGTGCACAAAGCAAGCTTGTTTACAGAAGCCAAAAAATGCAGTTACATCAATTACATTATGGAGTAAGGAACAATTGTATCCTGGTTGGCAGTGCCTACAGAACATTCTGTAAGACTTATAATACCTAGGGGCTCACAATACTTTAGGGGCTTACAATACCTAGGGGCTTACAATACCTTGGGGCTTTCCATGCTTAGCTAGGGTGGAAACATGGAGTCTCATTGGCTAACTGCCTCGTCACAAAACAATCCAATCAGTAAATGGGCTATGTAACTAAACAGAAACTTCTCAACAGAGGAAGTTCAAAAACCAGTAAATGATTGAGAAAGTGTTCATCACTAGAAATCAGAGAACTGCAAATCAAAACAACATTAAATTTCACCTCACTCCAGTCAGAATAGCAAAGATGAACAAAATGAACAATAACAATAATGCTGGAGGGGTTGTAGGGAGAAAGGAACACCAACACATTGTTGGTAGGACTGCAGACTGGTACAGCCACTGTGGAAAGCAGTGTGGAGACTTTCCCAAAATTAGGGATGGCATCACCATATAGCCCAGCTATCCCACTCTTGGATATTTTCCCAGAAGAGCTAGAATCAGCATATTACAAAGACGCAGCTACATCAATGTTTATAGCAGCTCAACTTACAATAGCTAAATTATAGAATCAACCCAGATGCCCCACATATATACATGCACACAATGGAGTTCTACTCAACTAGAAAGAATGATATCATGGCTTTTGCAGATAAATGATGGGTGGAAATGGAAAAAAATATGATGAGTGAAATAAGCCAAGCCCATAGACATGTCAAATGTTTTCTCTTATTTGAATAAGTTAGAGTAAAATCAAGGATACAGTGAAAGTTAGCAAGTTTATTTACTAGATGCACCAAATTAGAAGAATCACATAATCTGGGGAAACTACAGCTATGAAAGGGGGAGGGTGCAGGGAGAGGAAAGGGGAGGATGGAGAGGGAGGGACAAGGGAGTTAATAATTTTATATGATAAACTTCACTCCCCAGAGAAGCCAAATAATACTCATGCAGGCATTTAAAACTTGAAATTCAAAAACTAGTATACAGGTATATGGACACTTACATATTTAATAAAGGGGCTCACATTGAAGACAAGGGAGCAGGGAGTGGGTGAAACGGGGAGATATAGATAAGGATCAAGCTCAAGTTACTTTGTCATTATGTATGCATATACAAATGTGTAGCAAGGAATCCCTCCAATCTGTAAGAATGTGCTGAACTTATAAAAATAAAAGAGAATAGAAATAAAATTTAAAATGCTAAAAACTTTGTTCTGAAAAGTACACTGTTAAGAGAATGAAGAGACAATCCAAGGACCAGGAGAACATATTTGCAAATCATATGTGAAGTCTTGCATCTCCTAACAATGCCATGCATTCTGAGAAATGTGTCTTATGTGATTTCATCATTATGTGATTATGATAGAGTGTATTTATACAAGCCTAAATAACGTCACCCACTGCACTCCTCAGCTACATGGGTACACACTGCTCCTGGCTATAAACCTGCACAGAATGCTGTAAACATTTGTAACACAATGGTATTAGTGCATAAAAATATATCTAAACATAGAAAAGTTTATGAAAGTAGGGTATAAAAGTTTTTTTTTTAAAGTGTGCCTGTACAGGGTACTTGCTATGAATGGAGCATGAAGGACTGGAAATTGCTCTGGATGAGTCAGTGAGTGAAGGGTGAGTGAATGTGAAAAAGCCTAGGGGATTTCTGCACAAACACTATACAATTAGATTACACTAAATTATACAAATAATTTTTCTTTCTTCAGTAAGAGATTAACCTTCACTTACTATACCATTTTAATTTTATAAAAATGTTTAAATTTTCTAACTTTTTGACTCTTTTGTAACAAACACTTGGCTTCAAACAAAAACATGTACAGCTTATAGAAAAAATTCTTTCTTTATATTTTTATTCTGTAATTTTTCTAGTTGTTTTTTTTTATTTTTACTTTTAAATGCATAGCTTAAAACTACCCTCAAACATATGTTAGTCTAGGCCAACACAGGATTGGAATCATCAATATCAATGTCTTGCACCTTCACATCGTGTCCCACTGGAAGGTCCTCAGGTGCAGTAACATGAATGAAAATGTCGTCTCCTGGGATAATTATACCCAATTCTGGACAACCTCCTGAAAAGCCTGCCTGAGGCTGTGTCACAGTAAACTATTTTTTATAACTAATAAGATTTTACTCTAAAACCAACATAGGATATAAAATAGTAAATATATAAACAGTAACATCATTACCAAGTATTAAATCCTGTATATAGTTGTGTATTATATTTTATACGACTAGAAACACAGTAGGTTTGTTTATACCATCTTCACCCCGAACACATGAATTACTCATTGTCCTATAATGTTACAAAGTGCATAATCTCATTAGTTTTTATGATTTTTTTAGCTTCATTATAATCTTGCGGAATCACCATTTTATATAAAATCTACATTGACCAAAATGTCATTATTCACTAAATGAGTCTAAAAGACTTAAATCTGTAAAAAAAAAATAGCTCCTAAAAATAAAAAATGAGAAAATTCACCAGAATCCTCACAAATAAGATATATGGATAGCTAATAAGTTTATGAAAAGCGACTCAACATCACTTGTCATTGAGTTGCAAATTAAAGCAACAAAATACCACTACATATCTATAAAAATGTCTGAAATCTCAAAATAACTGGCAATATCAATACTGCTCATGAAGCTTTCTCATTTGTTGCTGGTCAGAATGTGAAAATGGTATAGCTTCTTTGGAAGTTTTTCAGTTTTATATAAAGTTAAATATAGTCATACCATATGCCTCATCAGTTACACTCCAAGGTATTTACCCAACTGATTTAAATTTAAGTCTATGCAAAAACCTGAAATGAATATTCCTAGCAGTTTTATTCATAACCAACAAAAACTGAAAGTAGCCAAAATGTTCTTCAAAAGGTAAAAGGATAAATAAACTGATACACCCACAAAGAATATTGCTCAGCAATAAGATGGAATGAGCAATTAATCTGCGTTAGAATGCTAATGCATCTTTTTTTTTTAAAGAAAGAGGGACAGAGAGAGAGAGAATCAATTTTATTCAGTTTTTCATGTGGCTTTTGTTGCTTTGTCACTTCATTGTGTACATGGTACTGGGGTTTGAACCCATATCTTCACGCATGCCAGGCAAGTGCTGTAACCACCAAGCCACCGCTCCAGCCCCATGTTAATGCATCTTAAATGTATATTCCAAAATGGAAGAAGTTTGTCTGAAAAGGTCATATACTGCATGATTCTACTCATGTGGCGTATTGGAGAAAGCAAAAGTATAGAAACAGAAAGCTGATCAATGATCACAAGGGGCTTGAGGAAGGATATTGATGAGGCAAAGCCCAGAGGATTTTTTTCGGGGCAGTGAAAAGATTCTACATGTTATTATAGTGGTAAATACATGATACTATATATTTGTCATCCTCTCAGAATTTTACAGAACAGAGTGAATGTTAAAATGTACAAATTTAAAATAACTAGTAGATTGACACATCTCTGGATGGAATTCATGCTTTGACAAATGAATCTAATTTAGGGCAAATGCATAAAACAATCTCACAAAGAAGGGTGGTTAAAGAAATATTCACCTAAATACCTTGGAAGATTACCAGGAAATTTAAGACTGAAGACAAAAGTGACTTTCCATGAACATTGTGCTATAGTTGCTAATGGTGCTTCTCAAGGGGATATAAATCTACAGTTCTAAAACTACCGCACATGTATGTATGCCTGGATAGAGAAAGTAAGGGAATGGGTGTGACCAGTGGGTAGGACCAGGTTTCTCACTGTTGGACTGGGAAGTTACAAACAGCAGGGAAAGCTAGAATAATAAATATGGTACAGTATTAGAGTAGGAAAGAAAAGTATGAGCTCATGTTTAAATTCATCGCATAGATACAAATGGATAGATGGATAGATGGAAACTAATTATAGGTACATATACATTCATATCACATATTCACTGGCTCTGCCAGCTGGGAGATTTTAGAAGCAGAGACACCCCTGTGGTAAGCAGCACACCCAGTATCCAGAGTTTGGATTCAAAAACCATTCTCTGGTAACGGAACCAGGTTCTTTGGGGAAATGGTTGATTCTAGGGACAGAGCAGCAAATACATAAGATAAGCCTGAAGCACCTTGTAATGTCAGAAAGCAAGAAAATGTTCTAAAACAAACATAATGAGAATGTAACCAAACGGACACAGGAGTTTACATGACAGAGCTCCTACTGGCCCAAATTAGGACAATGTGAGCAACAAAATAAATAAAACAGTAACAGATTAAAATAAACACGCATGAGTTTATGGTGATATCAATAAATGATTACATACATAAGAAACTGGGGTGGTGGGAAAGAGACACATTTCTGAATAGAAGAATTTCAAATAATATACGTAATTATCTCCCTCCCTCCAGGAGACGGGAAATAACTTCATATCATTTACGCATAGGCTGTGCCTAGTAACTTTCTATGCAAAAGTATGGTGTGGGAAGAGTACAATTTTACAGCGAAGAAACCTGAAACACTACTGTAACCCTGTGATCAGGGTTAACATTGTCATCACAAATATCATTTTGATAACCATGTAGATGTCTTAGTGTGAATTGAACAGTCAATCACTTTTGAAGTTTTCCTCTCCCAAGCCCAAAACCCCAGCTTACCTATGAGGAAAACATCAGATAACCACAAGTCACTGGACAGTCTCTAATATACCTGACCAGTACTTGTCAAAACTGTCAAAACTATCGAAAACAAGAAAAGCCTAAAAAGCCATCAGAGGAGGCTAAAGAAATATAATGACTAAATGTGGTGTGGTTTAATGGGCAGGATCCCAGTACAGAAAAGGACCTTAGAGAAGACTAATAAATCAAATAAATGTCGAATTTAGTCAATAGCAAAGCACCCATGTTGATTTCTCAGTTGTGACAAATGTACTAGAGCAGAGTCAAATGTCTGTGGAAACTGTTGGGGTATATCGAAAGCTACTATCATTGTAATTTCTTTGCAAATACAAAATTATTCCCAGGTTTAGAATGTTTTTAAACTGGAAGAAGATTACCTAGTAATACCGGACAATGCTCTATTCTAAGAAAGCTCCACCTCTTCTGGTTGTGATCATTCTGAGCAAAACTTTTCTTGGCATCCGTGGACTGTCAGTTTGCCCTCAGTCGTGATGGACTGAATGAACATTGCAGCACTTCTTCTCAATCCATCAGGAGGATCTTGGTGTGTGGGGTGGTCCAGGTCTCCTCATGCAGTGGCCAGCACCTCTGGGTCTGGCATGCAGAGGTTGACATCTCCAGGTCTGTTGTGTGATGATTAGCATCTCAGGCCTCCTAGCCAGCACACAGCCTTCTGGGCCACATTTGTCTCCCTCTGTCTTCCTTCTCTCTCTTTTTCTCCTTCTGTTCTCTTGTAGCTAAACATTGAAGCTAACTTCTCTCATAGTCAGTGTGTACCAAGAACATCCATATACTGATTCTAATCCTCCAATTTACAGAAAACAGAGTGAACCCTAGGAATGCTTAAATAACACGTTCAAGGCGAGGTGGGTGTCAACTATAGATGTCTGATCAAAATGAAACACATTTGTCTCCTCATGAACAGGCCCTCTCCATCAGCAAGAATCATCTTGCTGTATCTTCTGTAAACAATTCTAGATTTACTCTATAAATCCTGATAAGAAGTTGTAGCATCTAACTATTAAAAAGAAACTGATCATTCCTGGGGGCTAGGGAGTGTGTGGGAGAGAACAGCTATGGAGGGAGGCAAGTAACCAAGTTCTAGGTAAAGGTAAACTTCAGAAAAGTGCAACCACAACACACAAAATCATTCTCCCCTGGTGAGCCAACGAGACAAAGCAAGAATTCCTAAGCTTGGTAGCCTGTGTACACTGAAGGTGCTGGATACCAGAAGTCCTTTGAAAGAAAGGAGCAAGGAAGCTCACTCAGAGTTTGGGACTGTGCCAACCTGGGGACAGGGCAGTGGGGAAACCTGCCTCCGCTGTACCAGTGCGCACCTGATGAAAACCCTCAGAATCTCAAATGCTAAGTAAGGATTCAGTCAGATGAAGCCTTAAATTGATGCCTTTAAAGAGATTGAATAAACTCTTTATGTTACAATCTGGCATGAGCTTTTAATATTAACTACTACATATTTTATAGACTGTATATGTTGCCAACTACTAAAACAAACATTAAGATGCTTTTGCCTCAACTGGTACTATGAATGCTTCCCAAACAGTGGTATAAAAAGCAGCATAAAACACATCATAATCATGGAAATCATCTGCATTAAACTCACATTTGCCTTGAAAGTGGCAGTTATTTTTCATCTACAAACAATTATATCTCAATTACTTATTCTCTGTTAGGGAACATTTCATCAAAAAACTCTCATTTAATTGACGTAAGGATGCATTTTCTTTGGAGAGATACATAATCTCTAATTTGGACTAATTAAAGGAATAGGCATTCTGAATTAGTGAACGGCTGCTGTCTATTGAAAAATGTGCATCTTTATTAGTTTCATATACAGAAAGTAACACAAATTAAGCTACAGAGCATACAGTATAAAAAGTAGGGCCTATGAGAAAATTGTTACATAAAGAATAGTTAACAGTAATGCACAGTTTTCTACTTTTTTCCATAAAATGGAATCTTGAAGAAATTTGTTTATAGTAGTTTAAGGTAAACCTGTGTTATCTCATTTAAATTTTGAATGTGCTCGATAATTTTTTTCTTTTTAACTATGCAGTTATGATAGACACACCTAAATAATTATGTAGTCAGAATTACTGGAGTTCAGAGAGATGAGCTTTTTCTGTATAGAATGGTTTAGTTAAGCACTAAATTTATTGATTAATCTTAAGTTACACACAAAATTTATGTAAATTGTAAAAAATCAGTAATATAATGAAACTATAAGAATTGAGCCTTGGGGCTGGAGCAGTGGCTCAGCGGTTTCGGCACTTGCCTGGCAAGCACGAGGACCTGAGTTCAAACCCCAGCACCATGTACACAACTAAGTGTTGGAGCAATGAAGGCCATGTGAAAAACTAAATAAAGTTGTTTCTTTAAAAAAAAAAAAGAAAAGAATTGAGCCTTTAACTCTTTTATTTGTGTTTCTAAAATATTTTTAAAAGCAAATATTTTAAGACATGTGTCTTGAGAATTAAAATAATAAAAATAAATAGATAACAGCCATTCAAAATGTATTTATTTGCAATAGAACAATGTTTAAAAATAAAGTACTCCATTTTTTAATATCTAGTCCTGTCATCATTCCAACCTGCTGTTGATTATCATGTGCAGAATAAAAGAGAAGACATTTTTCTTAGACATTTTCTTTATCAGCACATAAGTAGATAATTTTAAGAGGGTTTCAGATGAGAATGATTCTAATGTCACTGTACCCTCCTGTCCATCGAGTACCAACACGTCACTACAGGGCACAGAACAGCCAAGCCCAGGAATCAATGTTAGGGATAAGTCACGATGATAGCCAGAGGCAAGTATCTTTAATGTTACTTAAGAAAAACAGACTCATTTATTAAAGTAACAATATAAAATCTTGTATTAAATGACATAAAATAAGAAAACATCTATTAACATAAAGATTTCATAGGAAAAATTTAAGATAGGAATGGCAATACCTTATACTGTATGATTATCCATTGCTATTTAATTCAAATTACTTTTTTGGAATAAAACATAGTTTATTTTAAGGCCTCTTATAATACTGAAGACATAATTCCCTCTGAGTCATAAACTTTCTGCACTGGGTTTACATGTATCAGGGAAAGGAGAAAGCTCAGGGGAGAAGAGAAGAAAACAAAATACTTCATTTCCCAAGGGCTCATAGAACTTTTTGACACTTGTCTCTGTAAGTAGACTGCATAGTTCTGTCTAGACCGTAACATGCTTCTTACTCCTGACGCTGGCTCGTGATAGTAGCACGCACCACTGACTGACAGAACAAGCAATGAGGGAGGGGCCGGTTTAAGTCATCAGAGTACTCTGCTTTGAAATAGCAGCCAGATCTCTGGTTATCACTGGTACATGCTGCATGCTACAGGACACTGTCCTGCTGGCTAACAGAAAAGACCACAGCAACAGAGCATACTGCACATGAGCAAGGGCAAATGCTACTATTTGAATGTCCTCTCCAAAACTCATGCTGAAGTTTTAACTGTCATTGTAACAGTGTGTAACATGGGGCCTTGAAGAGATACTTAGGATATACAGGCTCTGCCCTCAGGAATAGATTAATGCTAATGCAAGAGGGGTTCCTGAAAACAAGATGAGTTTGCCCTCTCTCGGTCTTGATCATGCTCACTTGCCCTTCCTCTACGTCATAATCCAGCACAAAGGCTCCTGCCAGTGCTGACTCAATGCACTTGGACTTCCCAGGCTCCAGAATTATAAGCCAAATGTATCTCTTTACTTTATAAATTAATCTGTGGTATTCTGTTGTATCAGGAGAAAGCAAACTAAAACAAAACCAATAAAAACACACATTTTCTGTATCCCTTATACAAACATTTTTTAGCTTGTTCTGGGTTACACTTTAACTTTTCCAGAATTTATTCAATTATTAAAAGTAATAGCACTTGTCTAAATCCACATTAAGAAAATAAGTATAATATGTTTCTCTCCATATGTAGAATCTTGGGGAAAGGGTTGGGAGGCAACCTGAAAGAAACGGGGAGGCTATTAGAGAAGAGGAAGGGTATCTGGGGAGGTAGCAAACAGGGTAACAGAGAATAATGGGGGTAAATCGAATAAAAGTATGTAATATGACTATTCAAATATGCCACAATGGGGACTGGCTCAGTGGTTACAGCACTTGCCCGCCCTGCAGTAGTATGTGAGTTCAAATCCCAGCACCATGTACACAACAAAGTCTCGGAGCAACGAAAGTCACCTGTGAAAAAAACTAAATAAAAATTATTTCTCTCTCTCTCTCTCTCTCACTGTCCCTCTTTCTTAAAAAAAAAATTGCCATAGTGAAACCTATTATTGTATGTAATTCAAATGCACTAACAAAAATGTTAAGAAAATTTAAAAATATTTTGATCAAAAGACTCTTATTATTTCAATACATATGTTAATTATGCAATTTTTATAAAACTACTTTCATTTCTAAAGTATCAAATGATTGGTATAACTTTCAGTGATATTCACACTTCTTTTGTAAAGTTCTAACACATAGGCCAAGTTTCACTCTTTCTGAAATCTTTTGTCCTCTGGAAATAACAGCCAAACAAGGCAACAGAAATTCCATTAAAAGCTTACAAAATCTACCTAATGCTGAATTTATAATAGGGAGAAAAGTAAAGCACATTTTAAAAAGTTTAATGTATGGATTCTACTGGATTATTACAGTAAAAGTTTGATTCTTATCACAGAGATTTAGTACTTTATAATCCATTTCATATCATTTTTCATCACTGTAATTATATTTTTGTTGATCGATTCATTATAACTCTTGTTCTCCAGTAATTCAGGAATAATTGTGAAATTGACAAGATAATCTCCAGTATTGCACTCATTTTTATCAATGATCTCTTTAATTTATAGTATACATGCATAATAATCCCTATAATAAAAGTAGTAATAACAACAGAGATGGTTGATTTTTGTAGTGTATTTTTTAAATGCTTGACATGAATCATGGTTCTAACGCAGACAATATCATTACCCCATCTTGCAATTCAGAAAGATTTTGAAACCTTGCCTAAGATAATATTTCTAAAAATGTTGAACTGGAATATGAACTGAGGGAAGTTGAATTTGAAGTTCTCATTGTTAACAAGTATGTAATATTAAGTCCTGAAATAGATGGTTTGTCTTTGGCTGAAAACATATTCATATGTTAAAATTTTCAATTTCATCTGCTTTTAAAAAAGTGATAACTAAGGGAAGTCAAGCTCTTTATTTAGAAAAGGCAATCTCAAAATGTAGAATTTCAGATACTGTGGCAGGCAAATAAGAGAGATGTGGGTGGTCTACTTGTGTTTCTCCAGCCCTGAGATGTTTTCTTATTTTATTAAAAGGAGTATAGTTAGAAATTTCTGAATTAATATACAATTTGAAGATTGCCATTCAAGATGCTATCAGGATGAAAATTTAGAATCTCAAGAATGGGGTACAATTTGGTGAGATTCTGCCAGGAAATAGCTCTGGTAGAAGAGCTCTGGTAGCCTGGAAGAGTTGAAATACAGAGGCAAGAGAATGACTAATGACTTTTTTTCTGGAAAGAGACCAGGAATGGATGACGAAATGGCTTTTTGGGTCCCAGTCCCTTTATCTTTCTATCTTGCAAATTAGAAAGCTTAATTCTCCTGTAGCCTCAGCTCATATTACCCTTGAAAACGATTTGTAACAGTACACAAGGAGCATTGTTGAGCTGTTCTCTGGGTTAATGTTGGTTCTGTCTTAGGCAACTCCAAGCAGGCATAAAGGTATAATTCGAAAGATTTTATCTAATAGATTTATCTGGCAATTACCATAAGAACATTAACCTTCATTGGCTTAGGATGACAATGGCTGTGGAGCTTTGGCCATGGCAGGAGTAGGGATGGTCCGAAATGCAGGAGGGCCGAAGTCCCATCTACTATGCCTCTCCAGGACTCTCTAAGTCTTGGGACTTTGCAAAGCATAGAATACAACTACTGATTGTGGAAAAATGAGCTTATAACTAACACACTCAAGGAAGGCCTTGGTAGGATACCCTGTTGTATTTCTTCCTTATTCATAAAATGAGGCCCTTAGTAATTTTAGTTAAAATAAAAATACTATCTCACATCAAATATTAAATGAGACACTAAATGCAAAAGTGTAATCAACATCAGTTGTTGGTTGTTGAAAATTCTGGCTCACACTACTTTCCTTGCAGAAAAGTAGTTAAAGAAAAGTTAAGTTTATGAGTATGAGAATTTCTGGCACAGGGTAGGTGCTCAGAAGATCTTTTCATGTTTTTTTTCTTATTATGGAAAATCCCCATTCTTGGAAAAAATAGCTCCTCCACACTTGAAATAATTTTAAAATCTTTTGATCCAGACACTAATGAAGCAACTTAGCAATAAGCTGGAGCTGTATTTCCATTTAAAAACCCAACTTTCATTTCTCCTGCAGTTTCAAACACCACACACACACACACACACACACACATACACACACCCAAGAAACCCTTTGAAAACATGATGCATTTGGTTTCATTTCTCATAGTGACATCCACAAGAATGAGAGCAATGTGGTTACATGTCAAGGAAAATGTAACATCAGCATTCTGACGACTCTTCTGGAGCAGTAACATCCCAGTTTCCACTTGGGAAGGCTTTGATTTCTTCCTGCAATCACTCAAGCCCCTTTTGAGCCTTCACTCTACATCAGTTATAGTGCTAGACACCAAAACCACAATGACCAGCAAGAGATTGCCTTACTCTCAAGGACCTTGCAGTCTGCCTATGGATGTGACATGCAGTAGAAGATGAATAGGTTAGGGAAGAGGGTGACGGGAGAAGGAAAAATATGCGAGTGTGCAAAAAAGTAAAGGGGTGGTGTAGGTGCAGTAAAACACAAAGAAGCAGCGTTCCTGGGGCTGCGAAGAGGGAGCAGGAAACAGGAACAGCTTCTGAGAGGAGGCGAATTCCCTGAGAACCTGGACCAAAGTGAGGAGCAGTATTTTTTGGGCAGAGAAAACATTTCTATGGACAAACTTTAAATTTTAATTTAGGGTCCCTGAGTAACAGCAACTAGTTCCTCTGAGCTGGTGGGAGCTTGAGAAAGCAGAGAACCCAAGAGTAGGCAGGGAATGTGAGCTGTTAATTTGAATTTTGTAGCAAACTTACGTGGCTCCACACCTTACCATCTCACCTACAAAATAAAAAACGGGTAATTATCTCCTTTCTAAGTTACTGTAGGAATTAGAGGTAGCCCATAAAAGTTCCTAGATATATATGTGTGTTGTGATCAGAGAATTTAATAATGGTAAAGAAGAAATCAAAATTCTTACAGCAACTGTGATGGTGGGGGGGCACTCCTGTACCTTTGTCATGAAACTGCCCATACACCATGGTCATCAGTAGTCCATTCTTTGCCCTCCCCTTCATCCTAGGAAGAGAGGGAAGGGAAAAGAAGCCACACTGACCTTTTTAAAACTGGCTGTGTCTCATGACTTGCTAGCCCGATTTGTGCAACCTATATCTATGTAAATCAATAAATATTTGCTGAATTAACATATTTACAGGAATGATGCTAGAAAACGAAAGCTAAAAGCATATTTTATAAAATAAAAGGAAATAAAATAAAACAAAATCCTCTCCTACAGGGTTTCTGATATTAAGTATAGCAAACAGGTCAAAGGTTTTCAGACAAATAAAAATGCTTCTTCTCCCGCGTGACTTAGAGTCTAGCAGCAAGTATATGAAAAAAAGAAAAAATGGTGACCTCTGATTTGCAGGATGTGACCACAACTTAGATAGGCAGAATCCATCAAAGAAATCATAAATTAAAACTAGAAAGGTATTATGGGAAGTGCATTGAAAAACAATGTTCCCAGTTCCCAAATAATGAGTGTATTAAGGGCAAAGAACATAGTAGGGCAAATACTTAGGCTAGTATTAGACTCAGAAAGGAGGAAAGTTGGGTTAGAGAATAGGGGAATGAATGATGTATAACTTGATCAGAAGGAAGAACAAGGGCCAAATAATACACAGTTGCCAGATTGAAGCTAGGATTGCTTTCTAAAAGTAACGTTAAGGTATAAACCAGGTGTGAAAAATAGAGTGACATTTTAAACCCACCACTCAGTGAGTGAGCAGAGATTTCATTGTGGCACAAGAACAATGGAAACCAGGAGTCCATTGATGTTTCTGCTGTCCTTCAGGTGGGGTGTGAGTGGGCAAGTTGGGTGCTGCTGTAGGGAGGTGGAGGTACATGGTTAGACTGGGGATACATTTAGGTGGTGACTGGAAAGCACTTGTTGATAAACTGGATGGTGGATAAAAGAGAAGAGAGACTAAGTAATACTCCATTGTGTATGAATACTACATTTTCTTTATCCATTCATCTGTCAAAGGGCACCTAGGCTGGTTCTATAGCTTGGCTATTATGAATTATACTACTATAAACCTTGATATGGCCATATAACTGTAATATGTCAATTTCAGAACTTTTGGACATAAACCGAGGAATGGAATAGCTAGGTCCACAAAGAAAAATTGAATTACAGGATTTATCAGTAAATTGACGGAACTGGGGACCATCATGCTAAGTGAAATAACCAGAACCAGAAGGTCAAATTTGAATGTTTTATCTAATATACAAAATCTAAACGTAAATAAGAAGAAAGTATGAGAAAGAAAGGAAAAAAAGAGAGAAGAGAAAAGAAAAGGAAAGGGGGTTGGGAATTCCATGAAATTAGAAGAGAGATCTGTGGAGCAGAGGAAGGGAACTGAGGGAGATGAAGGAGGTACAGAAAACAGGAAGGATGGTGTAATGCATCTGAGCTCACTTTCCTATGTACATATATGAATAAATTACAGTGAATCTCACCTTCATGTATATCTGCAAGCCACTAACTTAAAAATATAAATAAATAGAAGAAGGATCAATATAATAGAATAAGAGAATAGGGTAAGCTAAGGGAGGAGGGGAGGAAAAGGGAAAATACTGGGCACTCAATTGGAGCAAATTATATTTTATGTTTGTAAAATTATGTCAAAATTGATTCTAATACCATGTATAACTAAAATGAATGAATAAAAAAGTGAAGAAAAGATGAAAGAGGTTTTTTGCTTGAGTGAGTAAAGGATGGTTGCATCATTTTTAAAAGTTAGGTAGGAAGGGATAGGTAGAAAACAATAAAAGACTGGTCTTAAATGTCAAATAAAGTATGGATATGAGATAGAGGTCAAGCAAGAGGTGTGAGTGGGAGATCTAAGTCTATTGGTGTTTAATATCTGGCAGTTAAATCCATGGGATGTATGGACATTATACATCCACAAGTTGCAAACTAAAGGTCTTAAATCCTATGAAAGTCATTTGGATGTGACTCCATATATATTGCTGTCCCTCCATAAACACCTCTACCAGGTCATTCTTTGGGGAAAAGGAGGGATTTGCTCTGTACACTAGCAGTGCTCACTCCAGTGACCACCTTCGTCTAGCTGTAGTCTTCATGTTACCTCTTAACACTAGGACGCTTAGGTATGAAATGCCCCTAGAGGTACCAGAGAGAAGGTCACTGTGATCGACCTGAGAGATCCTATAACTTGCTGGTGAATGTAAACATTATTTTCCCTCATATTCCCAAAGATATCAGAAGCCAATGGCATGCAATAAAAAGAATACAATGCAAAATTAATTAGATAGCCAGTCACTTAATATCAAAAGAGGCAAGTCTCCTCTCTTCCATCCCTTTTACTCACGAGTGGTATAACTCTCTGCTGTGAAGCAAAAAGACAGAGCACTGCAGCTGGGTGTGCTAGCCTTTGTTGAAACAGTGCTCGAACCATGACATGGCCTATTTTCCCATTAGGATGAACACTATGTGTGCACCAGATGCCACAATCTTCCTTTTGACCTCAGTGGTCCATATTGTATGTATCTTCTCTTATCTACTTCTAAGTTATCTAATCCCCCTAATTATTTCTAACACAATTCCAAATTTATTTGTGCAATCAGCTCCTACTTCCTCCACATAAACACAGGATGTGGAAGAAGTAGAATAGAGGAGCTGGTTGCACAAATGAATATGAACTTGGATGAGGAGTTGCTGTAGGCTTAGCTCTAGCCAGTAAGAGTTGAGGGAAAATGTGGAGGGGGAAGGCTTTCTTAAAAAAGAACTCAAGGGGCTGGAGCTGTGGCTCAGCAGTTATGGTACTCACCTGGCATGCGCGAATATGCGGTTCAAACCCCAGCACCACATACACAACCAAGTGTCAGAGCAACAAGAGCCACATGAGAAACTATTAAAATTGATTCCCTCTTTCTTTCTCTGTCCCCCTCTCTAAAAAACAACCCTCAAAAAAGGGGGCTCCAACACTGGTTTAACAGTTACTGAGCTTCCCTGGCATGCAGGAGGACACAGGTTTGAATCCTATACACAAAGAAGTGTAGAAACAATGAAATCCAGATGAAAATCTAAATAAAAACTCATTCTCTCTCTCTCTCTCTCTCTCTCTCTCACTGTCCCTCTCTGCTTAAAAAAGAAAAAAAAGTAACTCAAAGGAGGCAACTTCACTTTGTCCACTGGACACTGTCAGTAGTCATGTCAACTGGCCAATTTTGAAACAAAAACAGCCACATAGTCACCATGATAGAAGCTAATCTGAAATAAACAAAGTAGTAAAGTTCAAAGACGCTACATCTTAGGTCGTTATATTAGGGCACTGAATTAGCTGACTATTGAGGTGCTCTAGCAAAGAACTGATCAGCTTCTGAAATTATTATTTTTTCATATTCTTTCAGTCAATTCATTTAGAATTTGAAGTCATTTTCTGATACTTTCAGCAAACAGCATCTCAATTAATACAATTTACACGTTCTTTAATTTACTCTAGATCTCAAAAGACCATGATCCTTCAAAGGTCAAGGGAGGTAGAGTGGTGAGAAAATTGCCACACCGAGTGTTAGGAGACAGTGCTGCAAAATGTAGATCCAGATACAGATGTAAAGACTCTTGTTCCTATTTGAGGGAAAATGAATGGGGAAGCTTTCATGTCATCTAGTTTCCCTTTCTAATCCTCAGATATTTTTTGTCTGAAAAAAAGTTAGCCTGCACTACTAGGCTCTCTCCAAGAAGCATCTAAAACTTCATTATTGCAGAATCACAATACAGCAAATGCATTTTAATCTGTGCTGTACCCTCTGTAAAATGATGTAAGCCATTAAGGGAGACCTTTGGAATTGATCCTTCAAAGCATCCATGACATCTTCATTAAAGATAACACATGGCTTAGGTAAACAATGACACTAGGAAAGAAAGAACTCTTTCATTTCCACACCCCAAATCTCCAGGTGCCCCTCGTGCTTACACCTGATGCTACTGACCGAGATCATTCATGTGTTGTTAGATATTGCAGAAATGACAGATCAGGAACCAATATCCTAGAAAAGGATGATCTGTGTATTATCTGCAAATATTAAAGAACAAAATTTTAGTAGAGCTAAGTGATTGGCATTAGTCAAAAAAAGACTCTTCAGGATTACAAAGTTACCACTAAGTCAAAGCCTTTAAAGACCAGCTATTAAGTTATTATTAACATTTAGGAAAGTGGGTGGTATCTTTCTAAATCAAACTAATGAATAAACCTTTTGTTCTTAATAAAACTTACCTTCAGTAAAACCCATCTGGATTAAAACATCTTATATTCCATTTATCCTGAAAATAGACCAGAAGTATGTCACCACGTTCACTTTCTACCTGAAGTCACAAACCTATACAATGCCTCCCAGAGTCACAGACATGGGCCCCACATTGGATCTCAAGATCTGGTATTGTACTATTTGCCCTTAAGATTTGTCCTCTGAATACAGTCAAATACGAAGAGAGAGCACAGTCTAGCCTCCCCATATGTACTTAGAGCCTCCTTTCTCGTCTTTGCTAATTGCTTGCACTCCACGATCTAGTCAGCGTCAGTTATTAGCGGCTCTTGTGACCACTGCACTACTGTCTTTCTTTTTATCTTTTGCTTGTTTTCTCTGGAATATTTTCTTCCCCTCTCTTTATCAACCTAATTCCTGTGTGGGGCTATGTCCTAGGCCTTGTGAATGCTTCCTCCCTAAAAGCTTGTGTTTACCCACTTAGCATTTGATATTGCAACTATATTAACTTGTATCCTAGACCGGTCTCTAAGGTACAACACTACTCACCTTCTAATGCATTCACTAGATCTTGAATGACTGAAATGATCAAAGATCAAATTCAAGGATCTATACATCACTCCACCTTGTGCTCACTGGTTGACTAAAATCATCAGTTCTTGAATTTACATTCCATTTGATTTTGTTTCTTTCAAAGGATTTATGTAGTGGGGGGAAAAATCTTGCCATGGCTTCCCTTCCTAGATCAAAGAATGCCTGCATTTCATAATCTTTCTCTCCTAATTCTTTCAGTGTCTCAAAAAATATTTGAGGGGCTATAGCCATGGCTCTGCAGTTATTGCACTTGCCTGGCATGCGTGAGTACATGAATTCAAAGCCCAGCACCACGTACACAACTAAGTGTCTGAGCAACGAAAGCCATGTGAAAAACTCAATAAAAATGGATTCCCTCTGTCTCTCTCTCTCTCACTGTCCCTCTCTCTTAAAAAATAATTTTTTGAGTAAGAGCCCTATCTATTAAATTCAATGAATGTGTTCATGCTATTTACTTTCCATTAAAATAAAGTGGAACTCATTTTTCTTAGGACAAAATCCTACAAACTCAACTGTGAGAAGTGGTGTTTTGCAATCTAGCAGCAGTGGTTCATCTTAAAAATTAAGGTCTCTGATGAGAAAGAGCCTCACCAAAGCACCAGAATCGACAGTCCTTCTACAAAGTCATACCCATTTAAATCACTAGCAACTAGTCTTCCATGCTAACTTAAACTACAGAACAAAACAACAGTTCTGAGACCCTTTGTCATTTCTCTGAATGTTATTTAGATATTTCAAAGTAAGAGGTTTGCTTTGGTTTAGGTCTTTTTTGTTCTTCCATTCAAGGCATATCAATCAAGCACCTCCTGTGCATCAGGTATTAGGGTAGGCCCTGGGGTTTACAATAGCAAAAGAGACGCTTGAGGAATCCTTAAGAACTGGTGCAAGACATACCTGAAAATAAATATAACTCAGAAACTCAGTTGTTATTAAAGAGGTATAGAAATTAGATGAGAGGATAAGGGATCAGGTGAGGATATAACCATCTGATTAAGGGAGTCTGAGAATTCTCCCCCCAAAATTCTGCATGATACTTAAAGTGAGAGAGTAAGGATTGAATAAAAGAACTATTGTATGGGAAAGTCCATAAGAAGGAAACATCACGTACAGAGGCAGATAGACAGTTCAAAGACTTCATCTGCCCCATGATAAATAAGACTTCTCCTCAATTCAACAACATGTACAATCCACAAACCTAACCAGGTATTTAACATTTTGGTAGCACAGCACTGGGATGAGTAATTGTATTTTTTATTGGATTAATCAGTTCTTTAGATGGCATTTGAATCCAATTTCCTTCTTCTCCCTACCTCCTTGGTATGGGTCCATGATGAAATCTTACAGATGTTACTACAATATTAGAAGATACTTTTAGGCTCCCTGGAGACTTTGAAATGAGTTTTGATCATCGTTATACCTAATAATAATTGCAAATAAAATTCTCAGCTTTTATGTCATAAAAATTGATTCTCACTATACACCTCTCTATGAAAATGTCATATCCCTTAAAAATTGCTACTAGAACAAATTATAATACAAAGCTCTTACATAGCATTTTTGTTTAGGGATGTAATTTAAGTTTATTGCCCTTCTGTTAGGGGGAAGAAGTGACTTAACAGGGTTATTCATCTTCCCCAAGGCTGTATGACTCATTGTAGGATTGGGGGAGTGAAAATTCAACTTAGGGAAGCCCCTCCAAAGGAGAAATCATCCAATCTGCCTTGTACTCTATTTGCAAGTAGTTGAATAGGTTGTGCACATTTAATTTTTCTTCCCAATGGTAACTATAAAACAAATAAAACATCAAATTTTGAAAAACTAAGCCTGTTCAGAAAATAAATTTTCTTTGTTTCATCGCTGATCACCCAGTTTAAATCTAGCTCTGCTAGTGAAACACCATGCTGTGTCTGTCCATGGGAGGTCATGTTTGTTGCTTATGATAATTTATTTTGTTCCTGTGGTGCACTGCTGCCAATTATGTCCTACCAACCTGGCATATATCTAAGGGTCAAAGAACATTCATGAAGAGGAGAAAGACTATGGTGATATTCCCACGTACTGTTGTTTTGAAGAGTTTCAGATGAAGCTGGCAAGGAGAAGGACACTTGTCCAGTGTGCATTCTGCTTAGTGTAACTCTAAATCTTCCAAGGTACCCAAAGGTGTTGATTACCAAATGGACCCAATCCAAGATCAGAGAACAAAACTACTGAAAGCCAAACAAAATGTCACTATACTTGTTTTGAGAAATTTGCTATGAATTTAATACAGAAGTGAGGTTTCCAATGCGGTTACCTATTGAGTAAAGGCTTAAAATTTTTCTTAGCTCCTCTTAGAACTAATAGAACTTATTAATTAAATAATCAACAAATACATATTCAATGTCTGATAAATGAAATCTTTGTATCAAGGAATGCTTGTGAAGAATAAAAAGACTGAATGGGATCATGTCACTCATAAAATGCAGTTTATCAGTCTGAAGTTGTTTCAGACACCTGAATCCGAACAATTCTCATACAGGGAAAACATAGAAACCTTGTCTTATTTGGCCATCCTTTAACTCAGTGATTCTGAAACATCATTGTGCATTCGAATCACCTGGAAGGTGTATTAAGTTAGATTATTGGGTCTTAACTCTAGAGTTTCTGATTGTGTAGGTACAGGTAGAGCCAAGTCATTTGCATTTCTCGTGAGTACCCAGGGGACATTGACACTATGGGAGGGACCATACTTTGAGAACCATAGCCTTAGCTTCTTTACCCCATGCTTCATTTGCAGAGGCACGGCGCCTTTTCAGTGACAGGCATTTTACAATCAACAAAGTCTTCAACAACTGACCAACGAGTTTCTAGAAAATTATTAACACATCAATTTTTCAAAGAGAAAAAGAAGTAATATTACATATTTTATAAAATCTTCTAAATTTACTAACAATACACACTATGGCAATACTTCCTCAGAACTGACAATGAAACACTGTAAAATTTCAAGAAGAAATGATCTATTAAGAAAAAAGCTAATAAAATGTAAAGCTGGTCAATTATTATAACATTGCACTTCTTTATTAAAAGAAAAAAATCTTTAATGTTTCCTTTAAAAAAAAAAAGGTTAACTTTATAGCCCTTGGAAATAAAATTGTCCTATAATCATCTCAGGTTTAAATACTTAGCCATAAATTAAAATTGTAAATGACTATAAATTCGTCATCAGCAGAATTTCTAACTTCTGGTCCCCTTCATGCCTACTTTTAGACTATGATTTTGCCTTAGCATATGAAAAAACTGTGTCAGAGTAATTAAAAAGAGGTAGACCATTTTTAAAACACAGAAAAACTGCTGCACACAAAATATTCTTCATCCTTAATTATTTGTAAGTCCACTCTTTTGGTTTCCTCTGTCAACACTTAGGAAAGCAGCCCCTTCTCCTAATGCTGAAGGAAAATATGTACTTTGCTGGATCGAATTGCAGAATTCATTGATGTCCTCAGTAACTGTAGAATTCCACTGGTAACTTTGTTTTTAGTGCATGTCTGAGTCTGTATTGTGATCACACTTGAATGAAAATGAATTCTTTTTTTTTCTTCTTATGCCTAAAGTCCTTAGGATCAGAAATCATGAAGAATAAGGCACAGTGCCATGTAGAATATAATCTTTGCACTTAGAATTTGAAGTAACAGGGGCTGGAGCGGTGACTCAGTGGTTACAGCGCTTGGCTAACAGGCACGAGTACGGGACTTCAAACCCCAGCACCAGGCACACAATGAAGTCCCAGAGCAACAAAGACTGCGTGAAAAACTAAATAAAATTGTTTCTCGCTTTCTCTCCCTCTCTCTTAAAAAAAAAAAGAATTTGAAGTAACAGTGAGCATGCAGTATTACACATTTTGCATGCTGTGATGACAAAAAGTTAGACTTCTTTCTTATATTCTTATTGCATTGCTAAATTTTTATAGATATCACTTGCATATTTAATTATTAGGTACTCTCAATGACTGAACTACAATATTAGCTCCATGTCATGTGAAAATTAGACATGGTGCCCATCCTGTAGATTAGGGTCATGAAATTAACAACCAGTGAGCTGCCATAGTGCAATCCCAAGCCAGTCTAACCATGCCAATTTATCAGCATTATGCTCAAAAACAATTTGCTAAATACAGAAGTCATGGCTCAACCACCATACCCACAAACCTACAGATTTAGCGGAAAAATAGTTGTTAAGACTTTTGTTCTCTTTTACCAATTCTTTTTAAAATTTTACTTACAGTTTTCAACACAATATTTGTAAAAAATTGATGGCATACAGTACAATAATTCTTTTCACTTATTTCCTCATTTCCTATAGCACAAGTGGATGAAGGCCCTGGGTTAAAAAGTAAGTAAGGAAAAGACTTTATTACTTTATTTGCATAGTGACCATCAATATTGTTATGTAAAAGTCATTTGAAATTGTCATGAAAACGTGTTTCAGTTCAAGGTACACTATGAAGATAATGGGCATCCTAAACTCTTCCTAGTATTGTTCATACAGAGTCTCAGCTACTCCAGCAGGACCACGTGGACTGTGTAGACTGTAGGACCCTCTGCTACATGGAGCATGATACCTGGATGTGAAGGCGACAACTGAAATAACCAAGCAGATCTTGCAAAGAGGAAGAGAAAGAGGAAAGCTGGTATGCAAGTGCATTAGAAAGAAAAGTAGAGAAATGTTGTGCACTCTATTTTGGACTTTTATAAAAAATATAATGTATATGATTCCTGACCCAGGAATCACCAAAACCAGATAATTCACTACTTCTAACTTCAAAAAAATTTTTAAACTAAGATTTCTTCTACTTCCTTAGACACACTCGGATACTAGTATAGATTCAATATAGATTTAATATAGATTTCTAGATTCAATATAGATTTATATTGAAATGTGAAAGAAAATTCTAAAACTATTTGCATATTTTAGGGGTGAAATTCTAACTGCACATTTCCATTGGGAGTTGGAGAGCAAAACAAAGATTCGGCTAAAACATTTAATTTATTTTCAGTATAAATAAGCAAGGGAAGCCAAGATAGTAAAGACAGAAAAACAAATTTGTTTTCCCCAAGGTGAGGTAAATTCTTAAGCAAGTTTACAATAATGCCTAAATTAGACACGCATTTGACATTCCCAGATAGTCCCTAAAACTTTTCATTTTTTCACTTTTGTGCTACTATCTTGATGTAGGATTCATGATCATTTCAGGAAAAGCTTTACAAGTTCTTAAGGGGAGGGGGTTTTAAGAACGAATTTTCAGTATTCCATCCAAAGTGATCTGAGGCCTTGCTTGGCACATTTGACTTCCTCTGCTCTGTTTTTTTCTAGTCAGCTTTGACTATAAGAACATACCTACCGAAGTACAACAGAATCGCCAGAATGACAAAACCAAATGCCAAGCAAACCAAATAATGTTGACACTTCATTCCGTTATGACTCTTCTCCATCTCTCCTTCTCCAGATTGACACTACCAGGACTACAAATATCTTTCATTGGCAGCAATTACTGACTTTGATTGCTGCACATTTCATCAGTTTTTAAACTTCAAGAGGGGCACATATGCAAGCACACACACACACACACACACACACACACACGTGTGTTCTTTCTCTTTCTACACATTTTTTGGGTTTTATGGCTATTTTTAGACAATGCAATTCATTTGTATCCAATCCCATTGCATTCTTTTTAGCAGTAGTTATACTGTCAAGAGAAGAAACAGCCAACATTTACCACACTGACAGGAGGGGGAAACTCCCTAGAGGTTTATTACACTAAGCTATGTGTAAAATGCCCTGGAGGACTTAGAGTTTCTAAAATGAAGCAATATGCAAGTTTTCAAGTATCTGTATGTTCTGAGTCCTAAAGTGGGTTACCATTATCCACAGGTCAATAAATTCATGAGTGGGATTTATATTAACTTGTCAGATAGTAACTTTAACAATGAAGAAAAAATACTTCTAAACATCCATGCTTAAACTAAGACTCTAAAAGTTCAGAATCTTTTAAACCCTGTTATACCATAACTTTCCCAAAGCCTCTCACCATAGGGTTTTTCTTTAGGTTGCTATTGCATTTTGCTCGTAGGCTAATGCATTACCTAAATATAGATAGCCATTTTTAGTATAAATTCCAAAAGCCATAAATGTTTCATAATTGAGAACATAATTTGAAGTAAGAGAGCTTTTTCCACTCATCCCTTTTTACTGTTGCAAATTGGAAAATACTCAAGTAGTTACTCCCTTAATAGCTCAATGCTTGCAACTATACATACTTTATAAAAATCACAAGTACCCTTAGCTCCCCAGAGCAATATGGGGGGTGCACAAAAGAACTTAACTTATACAATTAACCAAATCACCCAGAGCTTTGATTCAAGATTATTTCATTAAGCCATTAATATAATACATTGCTAAGTGGTGGGTTGTCCAATTTTTATGAAGCCTTTCATTTCAATTCAATGGCCACAGTTAGAATAAAAAAACCCCAGCATCTGCAAGATCAGCAAGATGATGCAAAACCCTTATACCAGAAACATTTTTTTGCTTCACAGTTTGTCTGAGAGCAGTCAATGCCAGAGCACTAATAAGGAAAGTGATTTTAAGTCACATAAAGTAGCATTCATTTGTGCTTACCCAATAAAGAATAGGGCAAATAAAAATGCTTGTTTCAATGACCTCAAACAGAAAGCCACTGGTCATTTATGGTTTTCTAGACAAAAGTAGATGGACAGTCTGCAATTCTATCTCACTTTAAGCTACAACACCTATTTCCAACTACAGTTTACACAACATGGAATGTCATTATTTACTTTTTTGGCATTGTTCAGTGGTGGTACACTTATATAATTGATATATGTGGGAATCTGAAATGCATAAAACAATTTAACTCCTAAAGCTCAACATTTTATTTCTAAACTTGGATGCAATATAGAGAATCCAATGCTGAAAAAGATTCTGCTTCGACCATTAAAGAAGATGAACATTTCTGAATTTGTGCTCTGCATGATTTCTGCTAACTCCCTATGTTTATATGCAATGGGAGTCTAATTATGCATTCTTGTATATATCCCAGAGACCTCATTGCTTTTAAAAATAACTGTAGATAAACTGAATAAAATGTTTAATTTTTTTGTCTAATTATCAGTGAAAGATTCTGACACAGGGCAGGAAAGTTTAGAAGAGATATTGCTGAAAATTATATTATTTTTCATAATTCCAATCTATTCAATATTGCCAAAGGCCAACAATATAAACCAGATAGTGATATAAATGATAAAAAGTCATACTTCTTGAATTCTGGCATCTTAGTAAAAGGTATGCATTTGAATGTGTATGAGAGATATTGATGACTAAAGATGATATATCAGGTTATCAGCTTTCTTCATAAAGAGTTTCAGAAGAACCTATCATTTTGACTTAAGATGCAAAGTAATCACACACACCAAAATAATCCCATACAGATAGATGGCAATATAGAGCAAATCCCTGACTAGAAGCATGGTCATTTAAGAGGTTCCTTGTAATGAAAAGTATCCCAAATAAGAGCAAAGAGAGTGATATAACTATCACTTAAAACTAGAACAAAAATGAAATTTTGAGACTATTTTTAACTTTTAATCAGATGATGTCAGAAAAATCACAAACTTAAAATAAGCTTTGGAAATAAAAAATGTCTCAACTCATTTCACTGACTTTGAGCTATAGGGTACTATACATAAGAATATGTGTTCTTATTCTCTCTATATAGCTTTTACACTCTCTCCTTAAAGTCACTTTAGTAGAACCACCAGTTCAATGCTCACAATGAGGGAGGTGCTCTTCTTTGAAAAGATAAGTGATCCAAAGTCCATATGACCATAAAGTGCTGTTATCAAATTTGTAGTTAATTTAAGTTTATCTGTTTCAAGCAGTTTGCAAATTCACCAGTTCCATTAAGAAAACCGACATGGACTAGAAAGTCTTCTAGACACTCACTAAAGTTTATTCCTAAAATACCACTGACAGATTCTCAGTTAAAAAAAAAAAGAGAAAGTCATCAGGATAGCAAAATGATTCACTGGAAACTACTCTTCCCAGTCTACATATACATGCAAACAGACTCAAACGGTTTAGTGAGATCCAACATTCAGCTGAGACTCAAACCAGGTATCTCCACTGTCACTGCCCTGCCAATACCAATATCTAGCTGTGTGATGGGTGATGAAGTTACACGTGCAGAGGCAGAGGGCAGAAACAAAAACCAGGTCCTACCTTGATTGTTTTTGAGGGCTGACACTTGATGTGATGGGACACGCTGGCAGTTTGGTTCATGTTTCAGGACCCTGGACAGTGCACGATCCTAGGCGGAGTTACAGGTTAAACTAGAGCTCAAGTCTCCTCTGCTGGACTTCAGCAGGGGCTGCTGCTCTTGCTGCTGCTACTGCTGTTGCTTCTGCTGCTTCTGTTTCTGCTGCTTCCTCACTCCGGAGGCTGAAACGCTGTCAGATTGGAGGGATCTGTATCTCAGCCCTAAATAAAGCATTCACTTGGTTCATCATTCTCAAAGCTCTTGGCAATGCGGAATAGAAAGCCAAAGACTGTTTAAATTCACTTGCACTGTATCTTTTCAGTACTGAGATGTGACAGCTCCACAGTGCAGCCAATGATCTTAGCTCTCATTTTCCTTTCAAAGGGACGAATACCAGAAAACATACAGAGATCAATTGCAGTCCTACAGTTTAAAGGGACACTTGCAAAAAAAAAAAATGGTTCCATCAGATTACACTATACACTTTTTTGCAATGCAAAATAATTCCCCCTCTCTCTCCCTCTCTCTCTTTCTCTCTCTTTTTCTCTCATTTTCTACCATAATCCATTCTAATTCAGATGCTCAATTGTATTCTTTCCTGGATAGTGCTCAAAATTTAAAAATACTAAGTGCTTGAAAAGAACCTGTTGCTGATTTTAAATTTTGGAGATTTTTACATCTGTATGGTGAAAGACTGACAGTCTCTATGAATATTTAAGAAATTCCACTTTAATAGTCAGGTAATAGGTTAACCCTTTATTCAAGTTAGGGAAAAACTGAAAGTACATGAAGAGTTTTCAAGTACAATAGCTATTGTAGTTATTGGATGCTGCACAAAAACAAGAACACAATTTCTTTATTCCTTTGTTTTCTTAATCATCTTTTTCCTTGATGCCACATTTTCTGATTGCCTGGGGCAAACTAGTAGTTAGCTTATGTTATTCCAGTTTCCCAAATAGCACTTAGGGAAAAATAAATTATAACATTTATGAATATCTTCCTTTTCAAAACCCAGATGTGAGCACCAACTTGATAAGCATATCCAGATTGGAAATAAGAAATCCAGTAGGCTTGAATCGATGGAGAACATTGTTTTACAGTCTTTATTATAAAGATTTTTATATCCTAGACTGAGGGCATAACTTCATATATTTTTGAAGACCAACATTTTTTTTACTTATCAGAAATAGATCTTGCTGAAAATGCCAAGCTTAAAAGAGTAAACTGCATAAAATTTTATGATTGGGCTAAGACTGTCAACGATAAATTATGTGAGAAGAAATGATTTTGGTGAAATAATGAATCTGATATGTCTTTTTTAAAATAACATTCTATTTTATGAAACAAAAAAATGATCTAAACATTCTAGCAAAGTGATCTGTGAATGAATCTGAGAATGTCTGAAACCACAAAGATTAATGGTAGGAGTGGAAGAAGATCAAACAAAGAAGATCCAAGCAAAAAGCCATGTTCAAGACCTGGTGTTGAGTGTCAGGCATCACTTAGAACACAGTCAGGGCAGCCTTAGGATCAACAGATCTTCTGGTTCAAAGTTTAAAATTTTAAATAAAAAATATGGCTAACATTTTGTAGCTTACATTATATTTTTATTTGACTGTACTCCTTTAAATAATCCATAAATCAAAGAAGAATTTATATTAGAGGATTTCAAACATTTTGTATTACACAATAATAAAAACAACTTATCAAATATGTAGGATAAGCCGAAACAATGTTTAGAGGGAATTGCATATATTTAAGGACATGTGTTCGAAATGCAGATGGCACAAACTCAATATTTTATAAGCTAAATATTCATATCAAGGAGTTAGAAAAAGCATGATAAATTAAAATCATGCAATGCAAAAGAGGAGAAATAATGATGTGAAAGAAACTAATGAAGTAAAAATAAGAAATACAAAGTATATGGCCCAGTGAACAGACCCATGAGCAACTCAACTTTAATTAGCAGTTTGATAATCTCTGGAGAAATGAATATCTTATGCCCATAAACAAGTGGCTTAGCTCCTCTCTCTTAGTGCTTTGTGTTAGACCACAACAACTGTGGTGATATGAAATTTCACCCCACAATTCTTCAGAACAATGCCACAGCCCTACCAGGATGACTTCAGAGAGAAGAAACATATTGGAACCTACCTACCACCTATAGGTAAGTGGGAAGAGGCCATCTAGAATCCTTTTCCAAAGCTAATTTTGAGATTAGAGAATATTTACATGAAAATGGTGCTTAGTTTACATTTATTCTCCTTTTCCTTGTTCCACAGTCTACCCTTACATCAAAATCTAAGTCCCAAATAAAAATCAATTATTCAGAGAAAAATATATTACCTGTCTCATTTTTTATTTTTTCTTCTGTTAAAATATCATTTCCTAAATCCATAAATGAAAACCATAGTAATTTTAAAACATTTCTCTTCAAAAAATGTATAGATTTTGCATAATTTTGTAAAATGTTCTATCTTAATATATTCAATTGGAACATACAATTGGAAGATTACAGGGATAAAAAATTAGACAAAACCTAGAAATTTACAGATATTGCTTCATGAGGATATTTCATAAATATTTTTTCTAATTGGGATATATTGGGTTCAAAATGTTTAGTGTACAAATAGCTGCAAAATTACATCACAGTGTATCACATGGTTGGCTTGTTAAAAAAATTAGATCTACTCAGGAATGACTAAACAATGAAGCATAAGCAATAAGAAAATCTTGGCAATTTAATCCAAAGGAACAATTTAGGATTTAAGCAGTACTAGTGATAGTCAAATAAAAGTAAATATGTTCTTGTGAAAAATTAGGAGTCTCTTCTACTGTTTATATAAAAAGAAGGACAATAGCTACTAATTTCATAAAATATATCTATGATGTTAATTGAACAGCTATTGTTTGATCTGGGAAGTAGAAAGCTAAGATTGACCTAATGGAAATATACAATTTTTATTAAAATCATCACTTCGTCAGACAGACTTTATTACCAATTCCACTATCTTTGCTTCAGGCCCCGTCTGCTTTATCTAACTCTAACCAAACAGTCAAAATGATGACCTATAAATTTCAAGCTTAGACAAGCCCAGGTGCCTGGACAATAAGAATGATAACTGAAAGGATATTTGGTTGTTTTCCTGATATTTGGAGTTTACTACAAAAAATATTCCAAATCTCCGCATGACTATAGGGAGGTCAACACCTCATTTTAACACCCACAGTATGTGTCCTGGTCTTCTGTTTGACCTGGCCACTGAATCAATTGCATGCTTGCTAGAAATGCAATGTGAATTCAACTGTCAGTTTCTTTGACTTGGACCTTAAGGTTTTCACCTAACTCCTACATACTGACTCAGAATGGTCACACTCCTGATACCTGCTTGGCCTTTGAATGTTCCCTGAGGACACCCAAAGAGAAGTCACTGATCTGATTCTGGCCTTCACTGCTTCAAAAATCCATTTTTTCTAGACATTACTTGTATCAAGCTATACAGGAAAAATTATCCTTCAGTAACAAAGAATCTCAAAATATTGTTGGCTTAAAATAGTGAAGATTTCTTTCTCATTATGCTGTATGCCAATACTAGTTTGGCATGGCATGGAGGTAACTCTTTCAGTCTTAGGGAACCTAGGCTGACAGAGGCTTTGTCTTGATATAAACTTCCACAATTAACATGGTTGAGAGAGAAGGAAACATGACAAAGTATGCCATCACTTAGAAGTCTCTACCTAGCAATGACACTTATCACTTTTACAAAAGTCAGGCTCTTGCACACACTCAACTTTAGGTAAAAAGTTAATTAGGAGCACCATATGCCCAAAGGGGAGTTCATTCAGAGTAGCAGTGAAGCCCCAGTACTGCCCACAACCCTATCGCTGCTCTTTTCCCTACTACAGAGCTACTTGCCTATCGCTGCCTATGACAAGTTCAATTCAAAGCTACTGCCGGTACACATGACATAGAACTTCCTTCTTCTATGTGTTCTTTTACTAGCTGGGCTTTCATTACATGTTTTCTTGGATTCTTGAGTAGTAAAACACAGACCTGTAATAATCCTTATATGGCTAAAAATACCAGAGCTGAATGTGAGTTCAATATGTGGTGTTTTCTACTGCTGGTACTGCAAAGGCCAGGGACTTTGGTAACTAGCAAAGCAGGGAGGTCTGAATACATTCAGAACATATATTCTTAACTTCTGTGCTATACAAAAAAAGACAGATTCTTTCGTACTGCTAAGAACTGTAGCTCAACTAATATAACAAAAAGTGAAATTCACGTTTTTCATTCTTTCAGTAGGAACTATTTCAAGGACTGCTTGATAGTGCCCAAAGGTGGTATCATAAACTTACTTTTATTTTGTATGGTCGTTGTGTGACTCATTATCTGAAAGCCACCTCTCTAGAATTATGTGCTATGATATTCCAACCAAACCATGTGCTGAAGGAATTATGAAGGTAGTGATTTAGAAAGCAAGGAGAATATAATAAATAGCTTTTCTAAATTATCTTTCAATTTAAATAGCAAAGTAGTTTATTATCTTCCCTCTATCATGAGGTATTGCATTAAGCCATGTAAAATGTGAGAGCAGAGATTAGAATCAGCAAAGAAGTAAGATTATCGTCTAGTTTATGTCAGTCTGGCTGTCAAGCTGCTCTTCCATTTCCATATCCAAAAAGAACTGACCTAAACCCACTGTTCTTCTTCGTAGCTCTCTTTGTTATATTTTCCTTACTGATTTTTACTCTCCATTCTTTGTTTCTTATCCTGATCATCACCACACACACCTCAAACTTGTCACCCTTCACTAAAATTTGTTCCTAATATGAGAACTACCTGCTTCCAAGAACCCTTGATAAAAACCTCTGTGTGATGAGAACGAACCTCAGGGTGCATGACTGTGACAGATTATGGGGACTGATGCTCCTGAAAGGTTCCACTTCCCCTCCTCATCAACCAGAACCAAATGCAAACATTTGAGAAATTATCTCTTATACAAAATGGATTTTCGCATCAATGGAAAGTCAAGATGTTATCTTTGCTAATGTCATTCAGTCTTATGATTTCATTTTTAATGGTGACATTTAGGTTTTGTAGAAAAATTCTTTTTGCAAAACTTCCAGCTTAAAATGTGATTCAAACGCTAAGTTTATAAAGTATCAAAATAGATGTTTATAATTTCCTCTTGAGGAATTCTTGGAGTGCCTCTCACCTTGATTTCTCCAGTTGCAAATAATTCACCAAACAAGACCCTCAAAAGTGCTTTAGAAATGTTCAGTTCCATGTACAGATGTTTCCATTAACACACAGAGTAAACAATGGTGGTAACTCTTCATGTAAGCATAACAGTCTGTTCTGCAATCCCTGACAAATGCCTTTAATAAATTCTCTTTGTGGCCACTGTCATAAATCACTGTGAAGACTGAATGCACACGTAAAATCCATTGCTCTATAGATCCCTGGACACCCAGGAACAGACTACTTCATCTCCTTCAGTTATTAGTGACAGTAGTCCCCCAAGCTACCCTATAGTAGTTTAAAGTTTCAGGATCTGACTGTTAGGAACTTTGCTATAGCTCCCTGGTCACCCATTCCTCCTGTTCTCATTCCTTCCTGTTCTGAGGGTTGTCCTAACATTTATGCCCTGTGAGAAGTTCATATTTAAGGTTAGTAATGGATGATCCTCATAAAATTATAATTATTTAGTGAATTTTGGCAGGCATCAGACCTAAATCTCACTGCATGCCCCACATTTTCAAAACAGTGGAATGTAGAACCAATGGTTTCCAGGACTCAGCCCCTTCCTCTCCCAATAGAAGCAGCTTTCAGCTGCAGACAGTGTCAACTCAAGTACTGACTTCTACCTTTGCGACACTGACGAAGTACCATCTAAGTATATAACTATAGCATTTTGAACACTATATAAGACAGAAAATGCATGTTAGGAAATTTTCTTCTTTCCTAATAAGACTTATCACAAGACTTCTGAAATAAAAAATCCAAGGAAAAGCATGAATAAATTAAATGTTTTTCCTTGAGATATTAAGTAAAGGCCCAAATTAAAAAGCACCCTCTTCCAAACCAGCCATTGTCTCATTATAGAAGAACCCTAACATCAAAGTTAATAGGACTAACTTCAAGGGAAAAAAAAGCTTAGGGGTATGTTCATTTTGTTCCCTCCCTGCTATCTCCAATCATTACACATTCTTCAGTGCTTTTCTAAAATGTTACCTCTGAGCTGGGGGTGTAGCTCAGTGGTAGAGTGCTGGCCTATCATATGCCAGGTCCTGAAATAAGAGACAAACAAGACAAACAAATAAAATAAAATGTGATCTCTTCAATTCTTTCTTCCTGTTTTTCCCAAATGAAGCTCACCTTTGCCTTCTTATATTTTATCTTTACCACATTTATGGTAAAAATTGCATTCAAATTTTAATAGCACTCCTATGTTAATTGTATGTCTATTAACTTGCAAATGAATTTGTTGAGGTATAAGATTATGGTTTGAAGTTCTTTCTATACTGTGAAACAATTGCCACATGCTACATACATACCAGATCAAAAATTGGAAATCATATTAGTTTATTAACTAATTAAGTCATCAATATGCTTGGTTTCAGTGAGTTCATCGATGAATAGGTCACATTAACCTTGCTTATAACAGCTTTTGTGGAATGGTGGGAGAAATAATCAGACTTCAATGGGTCAAAGACTGAATAAAAGGCAAGAAAGCAGACACAAGGAATATAAACCACTCTTACTAAATTTAGCTGAAGGAGGAGGAAAATATTTGCTTGGAAAAGGTAATAGTATCATATATATAAAAGTTATTGCTGTCAACATATGAAGTCTATATAAATTGCTTAATTTTTCTTTTCTCTAAAAATATTATTAAATCTCCCTGTCCTCTTCCCCCAAACAAATAAATATATCAGATATGAGTCAGAATGGGGACCAAACAGCAGATGTGCTACTGAGCTTTAGATAACTTTAGTAAAATACATGGTGTCTGGATTAATGGTAACAAAGAAGGCAGTTAAATGAAGGACTTATGTTTTGTTCTGAATTTTGAAAGAAAAAGGTGTGAGTTCTTCTATAGTAGTTTTGCTTTTACCATATAAAAGATTACTGTATTTAGGAGTCAAACCAGTTCAATATTAATATTTTTTTTCTTTTGAACTCATAAAATTTAATTTGTGCAATGATTTAAAATGAGAATATTCTAAATATATGTTTTTCCATTAAGGGATTTAGATTGAAGAAATGTTTGAACCTCAAGTTTCCAGGTTGCAGTACAACAATGAAAGCATACATTTGTTGATTGAATGAACACTTTAAATACTTACCACATTCTAGGCAGCATGCTAGGCACCAGCAGCACAAAAATGAGACACATATTCTTTCTCTTCATTGATCTCACATTCAATTATGAGAACAATAAGTTATTTTTTAAGAGAGAGAGTGAAAGAGAGAAAGAAAATCAACTTTATTTTTTTCATCTGGGTTCTGTTTTTCTCATACTTAATTGTGTATGTAGCGCTGGGATTTGAACCCAGGTCCTTGTGCATGCCAGGCAAGCACTGTTACTGCTAAGCTACCACTCCAGCCCTGACAGAGAAAAGTTAAATGTCAGTGTCATATATGAAGCAATCATGTCTGAGGGTATGTGGCCAAAGGAGGCTTTGGAGATGACATGAAGATTTCCCTGGGTCAGCAAAGGGGATAGATGAAAATTTACCAAGTTAAAAAGCAGAAAGAGACAAGAAAAAGGTGGAAAAATAATGCAGCAATTTTCAAACAACACATAGGGTAACAAGATTATGATTACTGCTGGTAAAATCAGTCTTTATGAGGAAGTTTTCTTTTCCTCTGAGACTGAAAAGATAGCCAGTTGCAAATCTATCCAGGTATCAACATGAAAACATGAAGCACATAAGCCAGTCCCATGCTAAGTAAGAGTCAGCACAGTCTACCAAGAAAGAATGGGGCCTGGGTTTAGACTAGAAGAGAACAATGACAGACTGAAACAACTAAAACAGAATTGAACACAGGTGGACCAATGATAGACGGAAATATTCTCTAGAGAAACAAGGGTCTAGTCTAGCTGAAGAAGGCCACCAGGGTAGTTTTGAAGAGTTATTTTGGTAAAAATTCCAAGGTCAACTTGATGGAGAATCAGCAACCTGAACTGCCAAGTGAAAGATCATCAAAGTTCCAAGTTCTCATTCTGCTATTACCAGTGACCCTAAATGTCCACAATGAGATACTTACGACATTCATTCAGTTCTCTTTTAAAATATAGGAAATGCCAGGTAAGGTGACTCATACCTGTAATCTCAGCCACTCAGGAGACTGAGGCAGGAGAATCAGAAGCTCAAAGTCAGCCTCAGCAACTTACCAAGGCCTAAGCAACTTAGACCCCCATCTCAAAATAAAAGAAATAAAAAAGGACTGGGAATATGGCTCAGTGGTTCAACCTCAAATAATTAACAAATATATAAATAAATAAATGTAGGAAAGGACAAAATGAGAAAAAGATAGCAAATTGAATGTGTACATCTAATTTTTCTCTCTCTAAAAACCTACTAGATAATTTTTTTTTCTTTTAAGATATAAATTTATAAGGATGGAAAGAAAAAGATAAGATTTAATAGCAAAGCTGAAGTGTAACCAGTGATACAGCACAGGCCTAGCCTGAGTCGCATTCCCCCACACTGATCAATAAAAAAAAGTTTCAATAGCAACAAATTGTAGAAAGACTGAACAATGGGTATGAAATCATTCAGCAGATGAGAAGCACTGCACACGTAGGCTGGTACCATGAGAAATGCAACACCAAATCATAAACAGGTCCAGAAAGTGAAAGCACCAGATAGACCATTGGAACTGAGGGTGAAGAATGGTTTATATGATGAGCAAAATGATGCTTGAATTAAGATGATTTGAGAAGAGCTAAGTCCCTAGGGCCCTCACCCACTCTTTGTCCAGGTGTCCGCCTGTTTTCCACTGCAGCAGAACTCCACAGGGTTCAACTCTGGAGCATATAGAATGGAGAACAACAGCACAAGGGAACACCAAGCTTGTCTGGAACCTGGACACTTTTCTAAAAACATTGAGTGAAGTATCCCAATGTACAGGGAAAATGCTGTTTCTCCTTTTTCTCCTTTTTATTTCCAGAATCCTAGTAGCAGACCTATATATTCCAGACAAGAGATCAAAAGAGTCGTCTCAAAGAAAAGACCCAAAGACACTGACATAAAGGGACCCCAACAACCCACCGCAATCTCCCTATAGAGAAGATCGAAGTGCACAAGCCCTGCTCATGGACTCAGGAATCTCAATCACATTTTGAGTTTTTATTCTAAATTACGAGCAGAAACCTCATCATTAGACATGTGAAAAACTCTGTATCTATACCAGACCTCGAACAGAAAAAAATAACATGAAAAAAAGATAAGAACAATGAAGGTAGAAAAACTTTTTAAGAAACTCTTTAGCAGCGATAAGAGAATATTATAACTTTGAAAAGGGACTATTGTTTAAAAATAGAAAAGTATTCAAAGAAAATAAAGCTCTACTAAAAAAAAATATGTATTTTTAAGAAAGCAATGTATTTGGGAAATTGAGGAAACATGTAAAAGAACATCTTTAAAGAGACAGAAAAATTAAGAAAATGAGAGGACTTATGTGTAGTACTCCTGTTCTGTCTTCAAATACTAGTTCTTGAAAAGAGAAGAACAAAGAACAGGAAGTAAGAAATATTTGACCAAGCAGTTCCTGATATTTTCTAGAAAAGAAGGGCCATATTTTTCAAAATAAAAGTGCTCACTTAGAACCCAACACAAAAATATAAATAGACCCTCAATGAGGCATGTCACTGCAATTTTAAAGCACTGGGAATAAAGATATGAAAAGCTTTCTTGGAGGAAAAGTTAGTGTTATTGTTATGGTCTGTCCTCCAAAGGCCCTGTGCTGAAGCCTTGGTCACAAGCCTATGGCCCGGATGGGAGATGGTTGACCCATTAGGAGGTGAAAAGAACATCAAGTTGTTTGGGGCAGTCCTTGAAAAGGATCTTGGGACCATGGCCTCTTCTCTTCTCCATCATTGCTTCCCAAACCCCATAGGGTTAGCAGTTCTTTCTGCTCTGTCTCCCTGCCATGATATACTGTTTCTCCACAGATCAAGGGTAATAAGGCCAAGTGACTATGGAGAGAAACCTCTGAAACCATGAGCCAAAACAAATATTTCCTCCTTATAAGCTGCTTTTTCTTGGGTATTTTTCACAGCAATGGAAAGCTAAGATAGTTATGTATGAATAATAAGAAATCATACTAGACACTAATTCTGGAAACTGGCAGGCTGAGGGGGACAGCACATTTAAGAAAAAAGTGCTTCTAACAGAATTCTGTAACTAGCCAAACTAGCAATCAAGTAGGAAGATAGAATAAAGATATCTTTAGACATGCAAATTACAAAATATTTACATCCCTCATATTCTTTCTTACAATGTTTCTATAGACATGCTCATCAAAAGATAATTCTTGATGAAATGGTACATAAAGTACTTCTACTACTAATCAAAGTACAATGGTTGTACAATTCAGTTGTCAGCTAATGAGCTGCTTTTTTAAAGAATAGCGTATTTGCTTGAAAGAACAATGACAGAGCAACTGTGGTAATTCACACTTTGATATTTGATGCATGTTGTCTCTAAAAGGAACCAAGGGAAATGCTCACTTTAAGGGAAATCATTGAAAATAACTGTTGCTAATGATAAAATTGGAGCTTCCAAGCCAAAATTTGAACTTCAAGAACTTGTTACTGTCATATGAACTTAATATCTTTCTAATACTTAAAGACTTTTCTGATAAGATTGCCAGTGATATTTAAAAAATGCATTTTTATGTTGTGTAGTTAAAGCAGAACTGAATTAATCAGTAAATTAATATTTTCAAAATGACTAGTGCATGATGTTAAAGAATTATGCAGGAGTAAAAAAAATTCAATAAAAGTTTAAAATATCAATAAACTCTTCATTGCAAAAAATGCTATGATTTCAGATTCCATACCACTAAATAATCTTTTTTTAATTTTATTGAGATGTGTTGTTGTACAATCATAAATACATATGTAACATAATAACAATATGATATGCCCCTAATCCTAATACAGATCACCCCCACATTGTCCACACCCACTCTCTTGAGTCTTCTATATTTCCCCCCATAACAGATACAGATATATGTGTGTGTGTGTATATAATGAATTTTCTAGAAATAAATGATTACATAAGTATTATTTGGCTTCTCAGGAGAGTAAAGAGTAAGATTCATTATTGATTCCATCCCTAGAACCCTCCCTATTATCCCCCCTATTTATCTGTGATTCCCCTAGATTATGTGTTGCTACACCTTTTCTGGGTCTAATACATGAGTTTGACTTTCACTGAAGCCTGGGTTTTGCTCTAGCCTCTGCAAATGAGGGAAAATATTTGACCCTTGTGTCTCTGTGATTGGCTATTTTCACCCAGCATAATTTCTTCCATTGCCATCCATTTACCTTCAAATGCCATAATATTGTTGTTTCTAGTAGCTGAGTAGAAGTCTATTGGGTGTGTGTATGTATATATATACACACACCACAGCTTTTGGATCCATTCATCCAGCAAGGGGGGACATCTGGATTGATACCATAATTTAGGTATTGTAAATTGAGCTGCTGTGAACATTGATTTTGCTGTGTCACTGTAATGTGCTGATTCTAGCTCATCTAGGAAAATACCCCGAAGAGGGATAGCAGGGTCATAAGGTGAATCCATCCCTACTTTTGTGAGGAGTCTCTACACTGCTTTCCAGACTGCTTGTACCAGTCTGCAGTTCCACCAAAGGTGTGTTAGTGCTCCTATCTCCCAGCAACCCCTCCAGCATCTGTTATTGTTTATATTCTTTGTCTTTGCCAGTGTGACTGGAGTGAGGTGAAATCTTAATGAAGTTTTGATTTCGATTTCTCTGTTACTAGTAATTTAGAACACTTTCTCATGTATTAATTGCTTGTTCCATTTCCTCTATTTATAAATTTCTGTTTAGCTCTCTGACCCATTTAGTGATTGGATTGTTTCTGTTTTTGATATCCAGTTTTTTGAGTTCTTTGTAAATTTTGGATGTTAGTCCCCTGTCAGAGGAATCTCAGGCCATGATTCTCTCCCATTAGGAACTACTGGTAGTTGGTTTTTGTGTCTAAGAAAAAAACCACAAGTATCTGCACAGGCTATAAAGTATTCCTGGCTTTTCCAAGTACCATTCAGTGTGAGGTCAATTTTCTTCACACGCTTAATTGAAAACAATAAACTGCAACAGACCAAATCCAAAGTAAGTAGGAAAATCCACATATTTTTTATTTAGACGCATTAAAAAGTTTCTCTTTTGTTTTTGAAACTATAATTTTTTCATAAAAATATGATATTCTTTATTTTTTAAAGGGAGAGGGACAGTGAGAGAGAAGGAGAGAGAATCAATTTTATTTAGTTTTTCATGTGGCCTTCATTGCTTTGAGACTTTGCTGAGTATGAGGTTTGAACTCAGGTCCTCATGCATGCCAGACAAGTTCTGGAACTGCTAAGCCACCATTCCAGCCTGATATTCTTTCTTAAGCATTATTTGAGTGTATTAAAGCATGAAGAGCAGATTATTATGATTTTTAAATTAATAAATGCTCTTTAAAATTTGTTTTGATTTCCTGTATAGTCAGCATTAATAGGTATGATCCATATAAACAAAATTATTGAGCTCCCCAATTTTTTTGAGTATATATGTCCCTGAGTCCAAAACCTTGAGAACCACTGGATTAGGGGGAAATAAAATGGATCTGGGAGTCATTGCTATAGAGTTGTCTAATGCATCACTCACTTACCAATGAGGAAGACAAAATTTGGAGATGGCAAGGGACTTGCCCATGGTGATTCCAGAAATTAACCACAGAGGTAGCTCACTCTGAGTCTTTTTCTTCCATATTAACCTGCTACTCAACCTCAGTTTTCTCATCTACATATCATTCTTACGATGACTTGGGCAACAGCGTGATGAAGAATTTTAACCATGATATTGTTGAAATGTCAGCAATAACGTCAATATCATTGTATATTAATGTTGGCTGCTTATGAATATGCTTTGTAAAGCCCTATATCAAAAGTACCAGAATAAAGCAAGGAGTGGAATAAGATAATACATTTCCCATCATGGTTTATGCAGACTAAACCTTAATAAATATAAAATTCTTTTTTAAAAACCATTAAAAAGTATTTTGTTTCTAACAGATGAGGGTTTCTCCAACACAAGAGTCACAAGAAATGACTTAAGCCTGTGGACAGATTGGTGCTGTTACTTCTCTAAAACTTTCTCTACCCACACAGAGTTATGGTGATTAAGGATCAAAGACAAAAAAAAATGGTGATTATAATCCGTGCCTGTTACCCAGCCAGAGCAGAGAGGCCTGAAATTCAAGGAGGATCTCTTTACAATCTTTGCTTTCAGGCCAAAGACTGCAGAAGAATGCACATCCTACAGTTCAGCTTTTCTATCCTTAAAGACACTGACAATGGAGAAGGCTCTGAAATCACTCTCCAAGCACTGATTATTTATGGGGCCTAGGAGATAGAGGACATTAAGTGAACTTGAAACAGTGTGTTGCGATCAGATTTTCAGTTGTTCTGTGTCACTGGGAACTGCAAAGTAAAAAGAACAGCCCTAATATCAATAATAGATGCCTACTGGAGAACTCCAGTAAAGTTACAAATGGTTGAATAACACCAAGGAAGAAAGACAGTCTGGAAGATACTTTTTCTCCCTCCCTCTGGTTCTCTCCCTCTCCTGCCTGCTTCTTTCTTTCTCTCTCTCTCTCCCTCCCCCTCTCCCCCTCCCTAAGGTATTTGTTTTATTTACTTCCTCATTTCTCTATTTTCCAGCCAACCCTCCAGCCCCACCCCCAGCCCTTGGAAATTTCTTCAAATTACAGGGTAATTGAGAACTTGAAAAAAGAACAAAAATGATTGTAAGTCTTCAAACTTGTTTCTGAGCAAAATTAATAACTTAAAAGTTGATGACCCCATCAATGTCCAGACATGGACTATTACAAGACAGGAGGAAAGCAAATAAGCATTTATGCTGAATAACTATGAATCACTTTTCCTCCGAGATCTTTATAGGTACTGTGTATTCTTCTAGTAATAATACAAGATTTATCAAGTAAAATATATTCCCATCTTACAAATGAAGAAATTGAAACTCAGAGACATTAATTTGCATAAGGACTAGTAAAGAGCTACTAAAGACTAGAGTCAGTTCTGAACCCTGAGTCTCTATGGTGCCAACACCCTCCCAATGACTAGTCTTTTCCATAAGTGGATAGCAAATCATAATGAGCTTCCCAGCCTTGATTATTTCTCATCATTATCTGGGGACTGAAAACTAATAGAAGGTCAACAAATGTTTGTTGAATGAATAAATAAATAAAAGAATGTCCTTCAGAAAACTTGATATTGAGAGGTAATTCAGAAATTGGAAATAAGCAGCAGGATAAAGAAAGCAGGAATACTCCAGAAGGATGAGAAAGTTCTCAGACTCCCATCAAAGCTGAACTTGAATATCAGCTTACCTGGTGGAGGCAGTGGGCCAATTACCTCCACAAGTAACCTGCAGTTTGTCTCAGATTTTCAGATGTCTTTTTCTTTCCTTCAAATTATCAAACATTGGTGCTTTTGACATGCTATCTACTACCAGTGAATAAACATGCTTGAGAACTGTAGCTACTCAACTGGAATTGCTAATGCATTACAAACTTTTGAACAGAATTAGTTGTAGTCAACATTTGCAATTCATATAACAAACACAGAGCCATTGCAGACTGAACTGGGCTAAAAATTTCAGGAGAATTTTAACCCACAATTAATTCCTATACTGCCCCCTGACACATAGAAGCTGCATTACCTTAGGAGCATTAACTTAGAAGCCGCATTAGATAGGAGCTATTTGCTTTGCCCTCCTCCCCTCTGTCTTTGGAATTTTTTCTCACTCTGAAGTTCTCTTGTCTCTACTCTCTCAGCTCAGATTCTATAATTTCTTCTTTGAGGAAAAAATAGGAAAGACATGTGACAACGTGCTTAATGTCTCTTCCCTTTCTCTGTCTAGCACCAACTAGGTACTGTCCATCCCAGCACCTCTTCTATCCCAGCCAAATGTGATCCCCAGATATAAAGCCATGGAAAAAATGAAAGCATTTCAATATTGAAAAACTTGATATGGACTATGTAACATATTGATTATCAGTCCTGGCCTTCTCCAGACAGGTGAAGAATTGCGCCTCCTATGTCAAGTCTATCTGTTCTTTGCTTTCCCTTCTGCTACACCTCTTACCCAAAACCGAGCTTCCCAATAGTACACAACTCATTTATTTATTTTTACAAAAGCTAAAGTATTTTGATACCATGGACTGAGTGTTGTGCCCCCTCAAATTCATATGTTTAACATAGATTCCTAAGTGCTGGTATTTAGAGGTGAGTGTCTTTGAGAGGTGATTAGGTCATGAAGGTAGAGCCCACCTGAATACAATTTGTGTCAGTATAAAGGGACCCCAGAGATCTCCTTCATTCCCTCTACCATGTGAGGACACACTAAGAAGACAATGACCTGTGAATCAAGAAGTAAGAACCCACTCAACACTGCATCCTTTGGAATGTTGATCTTGGACCACCCAGGCTCAAGGTGAGCATGAACAGAATACCACCCAGTCTATGATCTTCTGTTATAAGCGCCCAAAGACACCAAGATGAAACTTCTGATGTCAAGGTTGTCATGATGAGTTGGAGTGAAGACAACTAGAGACATCATGCATGATGGGCCTGGGAACTTCTTCAATGAGCCAGGGGAGTGTCCAGGGCAGGTGTGGCTTTATCCTTGCCCTATTCCTACTAAGAATTACCCTATATAGCCTTCTACAGAAAGTGGCAGAAATTTTGGTTGAAATAATGAATTTGGTCTCACAATAATGAGTTTAGAAGCAAAATCAGAACTTATGAGGTTTTATAGCTATTCCAAGTCCAAATGATCTTTTAGAAAACTGCTAATCTCAAAGCATTGTAACTTCTAAGGTATGGTATGGGTTATAGAAATAATGATTAAAGATGTTTAAAAGTTAATCTCATGAGGAATATAAAGGATGCATAGTCACCAAGTTTTCCTTTTCCAATCTCAATGACTACCAGCCCAGATAGCCAAAGGCAACAGAAGAAAGAGGAGATAGAAAACATCACACTGAAAACTCTAAAAACCTTAACCTCCCCCAGCTTCTGATAATACAGGGACATAAAATTTTCATAGTGAGTAACAGGCAAGCTGTAACAATAGCAACAAAGGCAGGAAATCTCCCAGCTAAAAAAAATCAGCATGTGTAAAAATAATGAAACACTGGATTTTCTTATATTTAAGACTTTTTCTTATATTACAATTAAGCTCTATTTTAGTAACTATGTAAAATACCAAATCCTGAAGTACATAATATTGATCAACTGATTGGTGGTGTTATTTATGACATATTTGATTTAGGAGAAGGAGTAACTTTGACTAGCCTGACTGACTTAGCCAGGACAGATGGGGAGAAGGTGGTCATTCCTGTTGTGTGATTACAATGCACAACGATGAGCCTTTCTAGGCATGGACTGATTTAGCAGGCCTAGTTCCAGCTGCTCCTCAATTTCATATTGTTACAAATTGTACTTGAAGAGTCATTCTTTGGGTGCCTTCCTCATGTTCTCATCTTTATAAATTATAACTATACATACTATCTGGTATAATTCAAACCTGTATCATCAATTCCTTCATCTGAGTGTGTATGTATGTGTGGAGGTGGGAAGGAGGAAAAGAAAGACTTTCTTTTAGTTACTAAAATTCCATGTCAGACTGGATTGGTTTAAATTTTGTTCCAACAAATATATATTACTTTTGTAATTTTGACAAAAGAAAACATTTTCCCACACTCCTAGAGTGTTAGTAGTTTATCTGTTACTACCAATTGTGCCTTACCTAAGACAAGATTGCCACTTCCCGCTCTTCTATGCAACTTTGAAGAACTACAAATTTGAATCCTATCCTGAAAATGTCATAAACATTAGAGCTGAAAGATAACTTCATGCAAATTCTGAATATTAGAAGAAAGAAAATTAGGTGATGAGTCACAACTTCCAGAAAACACAATTTGAGTGCCTATTTTTTAGTCATAAATTAAAAGTATGCTGTAGTTAAACCTATGAGTTAGATTCATATACATAAAACCACAAAGAACTTACCTTGTATAAATTTATTCCATACCAATAATAGGGTTGAGCCAACTCTAAATATAGTCCATACTCACACTCTCATGCATTTACATAGAAATTAGTAGTTGTATTTTGTGGATAAGGAAATTGGGACTTAGAACTAAGTTATATATTTTTTTGAAGTCACACAGCTAGCAAGTATTGGTGATATATTCAAACTCACATCATCTGCCTTCCTATTCATGGCCTCTCACCAATATTGTACTAGGCATTTTTCTCTTTGGATTTATTCCAAAAGACAAATGACAATCAGAAATGAAACCATTTTATTTTATTTTTCTAAGTTTCAGCTTCAACATCTTTTTTTCTAAATCACAGTGATCAACGGGGGCTTCTTTATGTCCTTAGTTTTCAATATTCTATTCAATATCTCAGAATTTCCTTGATCAAAAGCTGAAATTCACTTGGCAAGCCATATAACCTAAGTCATCTCTTACGGGGGTAGGGGGGAATTGCTCATTAGAGGAAGATTTTTTCAATATTCTCTGATGTTTAATTAAAACAAAAATTAAAAATCATAAAACTAATTAAAGTTTATATGGGAGAAAATAACTTAACCTTTGCACTCCTGGTATTTATCATTCTTGGTGAACTCTCAAGCTGAATAATTTTGACCAGAAATAGGACTCTGCTGGAAAGTGTATCTGGGGTTGCTTTTCATGCTTTCTGACAAATCTTCTTAAAGACTTTGAACATTCTAGGGCTAGAAGGCATTATAGATTATGAATCAGGCTAGAAAAATAGCATTTTCATGCACCTAGAATGAAATAGTATCTTCTGTTTTAGGATAATAAATTCCACACGATTTGATCCTTTAGGGATTATTTTATCTTATCTTGTGTTCCCTCAAATTCATATATTGAAGCCTTAATCCTCAAAATAGTAATGATTGGAAATGGGGCCTATAATGGGCAAGTTAGGTTAAAGAGTTCATAAAGGTGGGACCGGATGCCACAAAATTCATTTCCTTTTAATGAGAAACAACAAGAGCCTTCTTATTCTCTCTCCCTCCTACTATACTCACAGGTCATGTGAGCATACAGACGTGAGCATTTTTTCCAGTCACCTGTGCACACCAAGAAAAGAGGTCATAGGATGAAACCCTCTTTGCTGGCACCATGAGCTTGAATTTTCTAGTCTTCAGAACAGAAAGAAGATAATTTTCTGTGGTTAAAGCCACACTATCTGTGCTGCCTTGTTATAGCAGCCCAAGTAAACCTATGCAAGGTAATTTGACTTCATTTATATGAATAGATAATTATGAGCAGAAATATCATTGGGTGGGGGTGGAAAAATTTAATATTGATATTCTTGGCATACAACTTTGCTCTGACTGATTGGTTTTGAGAATAGTACTGTAAACCACAGCATAATTAATGTGGAAGTAATCACTCTTTTGAACATTATGTTGGCAGATTATACAGTTTATGATACCTCTGGTTGAATTCCTTAATCTCAAAGAAACATGTGTAACTGACTGTCAACCTGGCCTTTCTTTCCAACTGAAATGATTTTATTTAACAAAAGCATATTTACCTTTCTTCATAAATATTTGTGTTAAAAGAATTGCATGAGAAAAGAGGGAGATTAGTACAATTTTAAGGGAACCATTTACATTATAATTAAATTTTGTAGGAAAATGGAGAATGGACACTCAGCCCACAGGCAAATATTTTCTCCATTTTCTCTTGAGCTAAACATAAAGGCCTACTTTCCTTCCAGGCCTCATGGGTAACTTCAGAATCCATTTTACATGGCAATGTTGGCAGCCCTTCCAATTGACTATAGTTGGCCTGAACGATAGAGCTTAATTGCTGTGCCTGAGTATAATTCAGCTTGCTATGTTTTTTTCAGAGCCATAGACCACGGTATGGAGGAAACTGGGCTGAATCTAAGACAAATTAGGTTAAAAGCAAGAAAGATTTAAAACCACTAGCTTTCATATTACTATATTTGAGAGATGTGAAATATTAATAATTCACTACATATCATACGATCTAATAATTGCTTATATAATATTTATCCTTATAATGGCAATGGCCCAACACCATAGATTGGCTAAAGTAACCTTCATTTTCAATATCTTTCTCATCTGCCTGACTATGTTATAAAGGCTTGCATAAGCTGAATATTTGTTTATTCTGTGCCACTTTCAGCTAGGTGTGGTCATAGGACACAGGCCTGGAATATAAGCAGAAACCTGGTGCACCAATCTGTTCTTTAGTCTGGAATGCAGCCATGAGGAGTGGGGATGTGACATCTTCAAGTATCCATGAAGCAACTCATAAAAACATAAATGCCAGTACACTAAAGGTAGTAGGACAGAAGCATGGGTGAAGCCTGAGTCACACTTGTATTGAACTACTAAACCCACCTGTGTTGAACTGCTAACGTCAGTCTTCTGTGTGGCAAATATGTCTTTGGATTTTTCATATTTTGCAATTAAACACATTCCTGATTAACACAATGTCTTTAAGTTTAATAAAATCTCAACACTTAAAGCAAAACAAGGTGCTATAAAATAAATATTTTTCATGAAAAGTTTACTCACCTAAGTGAACCAACACCTACCTATCATCCTTAGTACACCTATTTCTCACTTCTTTCTTCTGCTGTAGGGAAAGGACACCAGTAGTGATTAAGGAAGCCATGAATTCAGACTAGAGTTTTATAATTCTATTGCCTTTATAATTTATCCACTTTGTCACTTGCTCAATCAATTATTCTATGTGCTTTCTTTAATTCTTTTCTTTTCACATTTTTATTGGTGCATTATTGTTGTGCATAATGATGGGATTTGTTGTTACATATTGCTACATGCACAAAATATAACAATATAATTTGGCCACCCCTTCCTTCTCTCCTCCAAATCCTCAGTCTCTTTCCTCTACTGATCTTTCTTTGAGTTTCATGAGATCCCCATATACACCTTTATTTTCCTTTTCCTTCTCTGGCTTCCACATGTGAGAGAAAACATATGATCCTTGTACATCTGAGTTTCACTTAACATAATGGTCTCTAGTTCCATCCATTTTCCCGCAAATGCCATAACTTCATTTTTTCTTTATAGCTAAATAAAATTCCATTGTATGCATATATATATGTGTATATATATATATATATATATATATATATACACATACATATATATATCATCACATTTTCTTTATCCTTTCATCTGTTGATGAACACCTAGGCTGGTTCCATAGTTGGGCTATTGTAAATTGTGCAATAGTGCTTCTATAAATATGAGTATGCATGTATCACTGTAGCATGATAACCTTAAGTCTTCAGGATAAATACTGAAGAGATGTATAGCTGGGTTATGTGGTGCTTCCATGCCTGGACTTTTGACAAACCTCCACACTGATTTACATAATGGTTGTACTGATTTATAATCTCACCAACAGTGTAAAAGTGCTCCTTTTTCTCCACGTTATCTACAGCACTGTTCATATTCCTTATTCTTCAAATTTTTTTTGGTACTGGATATTGAACTCAGGGGCACTTAACTACTAAGCTACCCAGTCCTTTTTTAATTTTTTAGTTTGAGATAAAATCTCGCTAAGTTATTGAGGTTAGGCTCAAACTTGCAAATGTTCTGCCTCCTGAATGACCAGAAATAGAGTGTATGACACCACACCCAGCTATTGTTTGTATTTTTATTAGATGGATATAGAGATACAATTGAGGGGGAAACATTATTCAAGAACCAATGTATATATATATATACTTAGTTATCCAGGGCTAATGCCATATCATGGATGCCCTCAGCTTGGGTTCCCCCTGTTGCTGTTTCTCCCAGAAGAACTCCTGAGTTCAATAGATATTTCATGGAGGACAGAGATCTCCTTCTGAGATGAATCCCCCATATTCCCACCCTCCAGTCTCCTAGGAGTTCTTCCTACACGCCACTGCCCCCCTCCCTAGTTCTCCAAGTATCCTAGGGAGTCATCTCCCTGTTGCGTTGAGAATCATACAATTTGAACTTATTATTAGCTTAGCCATCTAACATACTGCTTCCCCATGTATTCTAGCTTACACAGATGAGAGATACCACTCAGCACTTGAGTCTCTGAGATTGGAATACTTCACTTACATAATTCTTTCCCTCTCCATCCATTTGATTTCAAAAGCCATAATATCGTCTTCTCTAATGGCCGACTAGTATTTCATTGTATATAAGTACCAAAGTTTTTGTATCCACTCATAGAGTGAGGTCCATCTGGGTTGGTTCCATAATCTAGCTATAGTAAATTGAGCTGCTATAAATATTGATGAAGCCATATCACTATAATATGCTGATTCTAACTCTTTTGGGAAAATACCCAAGGGTGGAATAGCTGGGTCATAAGGTGATTCCAGCCCTAATTTTTTGAGGATTCTCTACACTGCTTTCCATAGTGGCTGAACCAGTTTGCAGTCCCACCAGCAGTGTAACAGTGTTTCACACAGCCCCTCCAGCATCTGTTGTTGTTCGAATTTTTCATTTTTGCTACTCTAACAGGAGTGATGTGGTATCTCATTGAAGTTTTGATTTGCATTTCCCTTACAGCTAATGATGTAGATAGAGCATTTTCTCATACATTTATGGGCTTTCTGGACTTCCACTGGTGAGAAGTGTCTTTTAAGATCCATAGCCCATTTATTGATTGGATTATTTGTGAGTTTGGTGTTTAGTTTCTTTAGTTCCTTGTATATTCTGGATATTGGCCCTCTTTCCGAGGTGTAGCAGGTGAAGGTTTTCTCTCATTCTGTAGGTTCTCTCATGATGCTCTTGACTAGATCTTTAGCTGTGCATGAACTTTTTAGTTTAATTGCATCCCATTCATTTATTCTTGACTTTACTGCTTGAGCCATGGGAGTTTTGTTGATGAAGGCGCTGCCGAATCCTATGTCCTGTAGTGTTGACCCTACTTCTTTTTCTAGTAAGTTTAAAATTGTTGGCTTAATATCCAGGTCTTTGATCCATTCTGATTTAATTTTTGTGCAGGGTGAAAGAGAAGGATCCAGCTTCAGTTGTCTACACATGGCTGTCCAGTTTGTCCAACACCATTTGTTGAACAGGCTATCTTTCTTCCACACTATGCTTTTGCACCCTTTATCAAATATCAGACAGTTAAAGATATGCGGGTTTGTCTCAGGATCTTCTATTCTGTTCCACTGATCTTCGGTTTTGTTTTGATATCAATACCATGCTGTTTTTGCTACTACAACTCTGTAGTATAATATCAGGGCAGGGATTGAGATACCCCCCTACTTCTTCCTTCCTGTAGAATAATGTTTTGGCTAGTGTGAGTCTCCTGTTATTCCATATGAACTTGAGAATTCTTTTTCCATATCTGTGAAGAATGCCATTGGTATCTTGATGGGGATTGCACTAAATTTGTATAGGGCTTTGGGTAGAATAGCCATTTTTACTATATTGAGTCTGCCTAACCATGAGCATGGAATGTTTTTCCATCTACTCAGGTCTTCCGTAATTTTTTTCTTAGCATTTGATAGTTTTCATTGTAGAGGTCCTTAATATCCTTTGTAAGGTTAATGCTCAAGTATTTCATTTTTTTGGAGGAGATGGTGAATGGGAGAGATATCCTGATTTCTTCTTCTGCTGGAGTAAAGGAATGCTAGTGATTTACTGATCTTGTAGCCAGCTACTTTGCTGAAATCACCTATAAGCTCTAGGAGTTTTCTGGCCGATGTTATTGGGTATTCTAGGTATAAAATCATGTCATCTGCAAATGGAGATAACTTAACTTCCTCTTTTCCTATACAAATACATTTGATTTCCTTGTCTTGCCTGATAGCTCTGGCAAGGGTTTCAAGGACTATATTGAACAAGAGTGGGGATAGCGGACAGCCTTGTCTCATACCAGAATTCAGTGGAAATGCTTTCAGTTTTTCTCCATTGAGAATAATGTTGGCTATGGGTCTGTCATAAATGGATCTGACAGAGTTAAAGTATCTTTCCTCGATCCCTACCTTTTCCAAAGTTTTCAGCATAAAGTGGTGTTGAATTTTATCAATGCCTTCTCTGCATTAATTGAGATGTTTATATGATTTTTGTTTTTAATTCTGTTTATGTGGTGAATTACATTTATTGATTTGCATATGTTGAACCAGCCTTGTTTTCCTGGAATGAATCCCACTTGATTATAATGTATTATCTTTTTAATGTGCTTTTGTATCCGATTAGCTAAAATTTTATTAAGGATTTTTGTTTGCATCAATATTCATCAGGGAAATTGGTCTGTAGTTTTCTTTCCTTGATGTGTCTTTGTTGGCTTTGGAATCAGTGTAATATTTGCTTCATAAAAAGTGTTTGGGAGTGTTCCCTCTCTATCAATTTCCTGGAAGAGCTTGTAGAGGATCGGTGTTAGTTCTTCTGTGAAGGCTTGGTAGAATTCCACCGTACATCCATCCGGACCTGGGCTTTTCTTTTTTGGGAGAGCTTTGATTGCTGCTTCAATTTCGCTTTCTGTGATAGGTTGGTTTAGATTTCCAATGTCCTCCTATGTTAAAGAGGGGATGTCGTGTGAGTCCAAGAACCTGTCCATGTCCTGTATGTTATCAAACTTGGCAGAGTATAAAATTTCAAAACAAGTTCTGATAATCTTCTGGATCTTGGATGAGTCTGGGGTGATATCCCCATTTTTGTCTTTGATTTTGTTGATATGCTTCATTTCGTTCTTCCTTTTGGTGAGGTTGGCAAGGGGACTGTCGATTTTGTTGAATCTTTCAAAGAACCAACTCTTAGTTTTGTTAATAGTTTGTATAGTTTTTTTTGTTCTCAATTTCGTTGATTTCAGCCAGCTCTAATTTTGGTAATTTCCTGTCTTCTGTTATATTTGGGGGTGGACTGTTCCTCCTTTAGGAGCCATTTGAGTTGAAGCATAAGGCTATTTATCTGATCTCTTTCTTTTTTAGATTTTTGATGTATGCACTCAGTGCTATGAATTTACCTCTGAAGAATGCCTTCAAACTGTCCCAGAGGTTTCGGTATGTTGTTTCTTTGTTCTCGTTCAATTCCAAGAACTTCTTAATTTCTGCTCTCATTTCCTCTTTTACCCATCCTTCGTTTAAGACGTAGTTATTCAATTTCCAAGTATTTGAGTAATTTCTGTTGTTTCTCTTGTTGTTGATTGCTAAGACCATAGCATTGTGATCTGACAGAATACATGGGATTATATCTACTTTTTTATATTTGTTAAGATTATCTCGGTGAACTAGGACATAGTCTATTTTAGAGAAGGATCCATGAGCTGCTAAGAAAAAGGTAAATTCAGCTGTCTTAGGATGGAATATTCTGTAGATGTCTGTTAAGCCCGATTGATTAATAGAGTTGTTCAGATTGGAGATGTCTTTATTGATTTTTTCTTTTGATGATCTGTCTAGAGTTGATAGTGGTGTGTTGAAATCCCCCAGAATTGATGTGTTGAGATCAACAGGGGATTAATGTCCTTAAGTATTTTTTCCATATTTGGGGGGGGGTTGTAATTGGGGGCATAAATGTTAGTTAACATTATATCTTCTTGATTGACTTTCCCTTTTAGTATGATAAAGTGACCCTCTTTGTCCTTTCTGACTAGTTTTAGTTGGAAATTTATTTTATCAGAAAAGAAATGCCACACCAGCTTGGTTTTTTGGGCTGCAGGCCTGGTAGACATTTTGCCATCCTTTCACTTTCAGCCTGTGTCTATTTTTGAGTGTCAAATGTGTCTCTTGCAGGCAACATATTGTTGGATTTTTTTTTATCCAGTGGGCCAGTCTGTGTCTTTTAATTGGGGCATCGAGACCATTCACATTCAAAGTTAGAATAGATATGAGAGGCTGAGTTTCCGTATCAATTACAGAATTTTGAGTCATCTTGGAAGTCATCTTGTGTATAATATGATTTTTGACTCGCCCTTGTTTAAGGATTTAGGATATCATTGGCATTTTCTTCTGAATGGAGAACATCTTTGAGAATATTCCATAGAGCAGGATTAGCGTTCATGTATCTTGCTAGTTTGAGTTTACCTTGAAGCATTTAATTTCCCAGTCACATTTGAAGCTGAGTTTTGCAGGGTATATTATCTTTGGATAGAAGTTGTTATTTTTTAACACTTAAAAGATTTTGTTCCAAGCTCTTCTGGCCTTCATTGTTTGCTCTGAAAAATCCATAGTGATCCGAATTGGTTTGCCTCTGAATGTGATTTGGGGATTTTCTCTAGCAGCTTTTAGAGTTCTCTTTAATTTCTCTGTTATTCATTTTCTATATGATATGTCTTAGTGTGTTTCTCCTCTCCTTAGGTCTATTTGGTGTTCTATAAGTATCTTGGATGTGGTATTCCGGATCAATAGCAAAATGAGGGAAGTTCTCACTTATGATTTCTCTTAAAAGGTTCTTGAAGCCTCTTGTTTGCTGTTTGGAGTTTTCCTCCAGGCCAATGATTCTCAGATTATTATGTCTTACTTCACCAAATATTACTTGGAAGTTCTGATTATGTAATATAAGCTGTTTATCTTGTTTATCTTCTTTGAATTCTACATTGTTTGGCCTATCCTCATTGTCCGATACTCGTTCTTCATGCACTGAAGTTCTATTTTCAGTGATGTATACTCTGGTGTTGGTATCTTCCAGTGAAGATTTGAATTGGTTGACTGTGTTTTTCAATCCTGATAGCTCTGCTACATCTCTTTTCAGAATGTGTATATCTTTGTACAGCTGATTTTCATCTCATGGAATTGTTCCCTTATTTCCGTGTAGAAGTTGTCTCTCATCTCTTGAAATTGTTCTCTGATCTCTTTCCTTATTTCAACTCTCAACTCTTTGATTGCATTACTAATCATAATGTTGATACAATGTCTTTGGTTTTCATCTAGGACCCCGGCCATCGGATCCTTGGGTGGTGAGCTGTGGGGTTAAGGAGGATAGTTATTTCCCCTTTTCCTCATTTCCTGAGTCAGAGAGTATGTCTTTTATTTCAACCTTGTTACTCTTGGTGCAGTAATTGGAACTTCTTATGGCTTTGCTTTGTTGTGATAGGGAGTTATTTGATGAATACAGACCAAAAGATGCCAGACCGTTCTGTGAGAATTTGAGAGGCTATAGGTGCAAATACTAGTCTGTTTCAACTAAAACAGATGTGCTGATTATTAGCACCAACAGTAGCAGATTTCTTTGAGAGAATTCTCACTGTATATTATGATAGCAAGCAAGTACATGTTTTGAAGTGTGTCTGTTTCTTCAGGTAGCAGGGTCTCTCTGAAACTGGGGAGAAGGAATGACTAGGAAGTCAAGGAAGTGAATTGGGGAGGTATAAAATCACACCTGCCTTAGAGTAAAGGTGAACAAGGGATTAGGGTGGAGTAGGGGAGTAGGTTTTTCTATTAGGACTAAGGAAAGCATAGAAATGGTGTGAGGATAGGGTAAAGACTTGGTGTGAGAATGAGAGAAAGATGCTTATATTTGGGGATTACCAGAGTACATGGGGAGAAAGAGGTTTATATGGGGTGTGGTTATCTTCACTTACCAGAGGCTGGGGCTATTTTGCTATCATGAAATGTTTTTCCAGATAGGAACCCAATGTTATAGGGATAGCAGTAGGGTTCAAGAAGACATAGAGAAAGTAAGAGCCAATCACCAGTACATACACATGGATAAATATTTACATCCACCAACACCAAATTCAGTATTTTCGTAAAGCAAGAAAGAAGAAAAAAAAACCCACAGTAATGTTAAAAATTTAAAACTATTATATTCCAGCCGGATTCCCGTTTTTTTTTTTTAAATGAAAAAAGAAAAACCCAACGAAACTGAAAAACCAATATGTAAACAAAAAAACCAAAGCTAGTTGGTAAAGTTCTGAGTTTTTCTGCACCCTAGGTCAGCGAGTATGTACCATGTGGGGGGTGCGTTCAAATCTGACATCTAGCTGTGGATTCTGTGGAGTTGAGCTTATTTGGGGAGAAGCAGATTGGTTGAGTCTGGTGACCTGGTTTTTCTTAGAGGATCTCCTCAAAATTTTCTGTTGCAAAGGGGTATTCAGCTCTGCCTGGGCTGTAATCCTGAGATGACTGCTTTCTGCTTATCCACACTCTAAAAATGTCTTGGACCTGGGGCTCAGAAGTTGTAGACAATCGAGTTGATCCTAGTGTAGATGTGTGGGTCTCTGATCCAACGAGAGTGGCCAGCCTGAGACTCACTTTCTCAGGATCACTGGTGACCCACTCTGCATGTCTTGTGACCTTCAGAAGTCTCAAGAGCTGCTCTGTGGGGTTGACTGAAAGCCGTGAAAGATGGTCCAGATCATGTCAGTGCTTATGTGATTCTGTTGCAAGCACTAGGAGGCGCCCTACTAGAGAGGTCCAGGCCTAGGAAGCCTTGGCTATGCAAGGAGCTCAGATGCTAAGGGGAAGCCCATGCTGCCCCATATATTCAAAGCTTCCTGAGGCAGATATCAAGCATAGGCTGAAGCAGAGGATCCCCTTTAGAGAGATGTGCCCTGCTGTTCACAGGCTCCACCTATTTGGGTGAGAAGAGGGGCTGCCGAAGGTCAGAAGGTCACCATCCGAGAGGTTTGCAAGCTGGAGAGGGGATTAGCAGTTCCCTGCAGCCCCCAGGGCAGAAGGCAGTTGGGGGGGGGTAACTTCTCTT
>PVKS010003082.1:84593-94634 GCA_004027875.1 Aplodontia rufa
AGCTGCAAGTTCGTTAATGTGAACAATTAATTCCCAGATTTTTATACAAGATCATGTAAATTAAGAGCAGTCAGATCAGGGAGTTCGCAGCCGGCCGGGTTAGGGTGCGTGGTTAGGAAACTCGTTCAGTTTTCTCCCCTTCAGAGCAGCTCCCCTCCCACCGGGTACAGGGCCGAGTGCTCGGGCTCCCCTAGCTTCTCCTTTATATTCGCTAATGGACCGTGTTATTCCTTTGTAGTTAAAAAATTAGCGGAGGATAGTGTTCCCCCACACTGGGAGCTTTGTCCTACCGTGGGATACTGGGTGCTATCCTACAGCGTGAGGTGAATCTCAGGAGCTTCCGGGAGTCACTGCTGGTGGGGCGGACGCCATCTTCTCTCCCTCCTAGAAATCCTATTGTTTGTATTTTTGATGACTGCCCTTCTGACCAGTGTGAGATGACAAAGAATTCAGTGTAGTGATGATTTACATTTCCCTGATTGCTAAAGATGTTGAACATTTTTTCATGTATTTTTTTGGCCATTTGTATTTTTTCTTTTGAGCAGTGTTTAGTTCATTTGCTAATTTGTTAATTGGGCTATTTAATTTTTTGTTATAAAGTTTTTTGAGTTCTTTATATATTCTAGATATTAAACCTCCGTCAGAAGAGTAGCCAGCAAAGATTTTCTCCCATTTTGTAGGTTTCTAATTCTTTTTTATGTCCAATAGTTCCTCTATTGTTATGGATTTAATGTGAGATGTCCTCCAAAAGCTCACATGTGACAATTTGGGAAGGCGGAGATGGAATGATTCAGTTAGAAAATCCTTAATCTAGGGCTGGAGTGGTGACTCAGTGGTTACTACGCTTGCCTGGCATGTGCCAGGATGCGGATTCAAACCCCAGCACCATGTACACAACGAAGTGTTGGAGCAATGAAAGTCACATGAAAAACTAAATAAAATTATTCTCTCTTTCTCTCTCTCAATGCCCCTCTCTCTTTAAAAAAAAGAAAAATGAAAAATAAAAGCCTCTACCCAATCAGTTAATATGGCGACCGTACGCTGCTGGGGTGTGGCTGGAGGAGGTGTGTCATTGGGGGTGTGCCTTTTGGGTATATATTCTGTATCCAGCATGGAATTTCTCTGCTCTGCTTCCAGATGTGACACTTTGAGCTCTCTGCTCCTTCTGCCACTTTTCTCTGCCTCAGTGCATACCTCAAGCTCCAAAGAATGGAGCAGGCCTTCCATGGACTAACACCTCTGAAACTGTCAGCCCCTAAATAAAACTTTTCCTCCTAAAATTGTTCATGTCAGGATGTTCAGTTACAGTAACAAAAAAAAAGCCAACTAAAACATCTTTTTTCCCAACCTTAGTAGGTTACTAGCACAGGAATTTAAGAATGTAGGCCAACTGTGTTCAGATGCTTAAAAGACATAGTTGTGTTTGGCACTATGTAAAAAACCCAGCCCTGTTAGTTCATAGAGTGTGAAATTTGTCTTATTTCCTTGTCAATAATGTCTCTATATTTATTGAAATGAAGAATCTTTATTCCCCAACCATACTTCCACTAACCTGGTGATGACCCAGACTTTCTTAGTGTAGTGATACATAATGCCTGCAAATAGCATAGAACATCACAATGTTTTTTTTTCAGTGTTTCTAGAGTAAGAATCTGTTCTAGGGTAGAATCTGTTGAAGTAGATATTATCAGTTTTTTAAACAAAAAAAAGTCTATGTGCTATTAACATACAAAGCAAAATCATTTGTCATGAGTGGTCACCTCAGCTCACACGGCTGTGATTGTCATCACTGATGGAATAACCAGAACAATCAGAACACACTCCACTTACATCTAATAAGGGTCTAGCCATGTTTTGACTATTTCTAGGTCACACCCACAGAGGCGTTCACTCATTCTAGCAACCACATTTTTATCACTAAGCCAAGAAATAGTTGATATGGTTCTTTATAAGCCACATAAATCTGTTCAAAAGAAAAAAAAACTAATAAAATCATTTCTGTACCAAATCCTTGTCAAAAAAATATGTAATTGGAAAACATTATTCTAAGAGAATAATGTTGGAATTAGGCTGAACCCTGATTTGCATTGCTGACTACCCATAACACTGTACAAGAGACCAACACGAGTACTAAAGATTCCTCCCAGGCCACGTGCACCTGCCTCTTCCTCTTGGCTAAACCATCATGAGATCTTGTCTAGCCTTGTGGTAGACCCAAAATTCACAACAAATAATTCCTCAAATGTGTAAGACATTTCAATAGAGAAGACGGAAGATTTCTTCTTGCAAGATTTTTCTCAAGAGAAAAAAATGAACTCCCCAAATATTTTGTCCTTTTTTTTTCTTTCAGTCTCTCAATTCTTTCATCTTCTCAAAACCTACACTATCAAAACATTTATGTACAAAGGTTTGGTTTTCTACCCAGTCTCGTGAAAGAGGTGGGAAAACAGCCGTTGTCCAAATATAAGATTTTATAAGATTTTTATCCCAAAAGTGTTGCTCATGGAGAGTCTTACATATTATCTTTTGCTTTGTTGTGTTTTTCAGTCAGAAGTAATAATGATCACATTTATTTATTCTATGAATGCTTGAATAAATGCACCAAGCCCCTTTAGTTCAAAGGACCTGGAGTAAGAGCATTTCCATTATTGTACAGAGGCTAATTTTTTTTCTGTAGTCCTAACTTTTTGCTGTTTTCTAACTGTGGAGATTAAGTTGAAAGACCTTCTTCCTTACTGCTTCTTTTCAAGCCCTCAAAAATGGCACTTGACTTGCTTCATAAGAAGCATAAGCAGGAAACTTCACTTTTGCTTCTCAAATAAATATAATAAGGCATTTGTGCTAAAAAAAAAAAACAAACAAGCACATGGAGACAAAAAAAATGGACAATCTTTCTAGGGAAATAGGAAGATGCATGAGAGAGAACAAAGGCTTCCTGTCTCGCACACTTCCAAGTCTCTCCACTCTTTGTTAAGTGTTCAAGCTCAGTGACCATAGCACACGCTCAAAACTACATTGGCAGGTGATTAGTATGAACAGTTAAATCTACATGAGGATTAAGTGTCTTATAATGGATTAAATTGATCTCTTCTAAAGTAATTATCTCATTTTTTCATAGGTTAATAGATTTTTAATAATTTTTTCATGAGTACAATTCCCCAAAGCTTTAACCTAAACAAAGGAGTAATAGGATAAACGTAGTAATCCTGATTGCTGGTGCAGTCCAAGACACTGTTGCTCCTGGCACTATCAGGTCAGCCTTTACCTTAACCACTATAGCGTATGGTGATAGATAGACAAAGTCAGACAGATGGATAGTTTGCTTGATTATGTATTAGATGCAATTTAAGGAATGCTAATTGTATCAATGTAAATGTATGCTTGCATATGTTTTTAGAAAACAAAGGAAAGAAATTCACACAACTGTTAATAGTGCTTTATTATATCAATGTTTTCCCCTTTCTCTTTATATTTTCATTATATTCAGTATTAGTCAACATGTCTCAGCATTATTTTCTTCAATGCTTTAATGCTTGATGGTGCTTTTTGTCTTTGATTTTTTCATCAACATATTCACAATAAATATCTATTACTTGATAAGCACACAAAAATAAAAGTTGCATTTTTTTTTAAATTTGCTGTATTGCAGATTGAACCCAGGGTTGCTCTACCACTGAGCTATGTCCCAAGTCCTTATTTGTTGTTTCAAGACAGGATCTCACTAAGTTGCTGAGGCTGGCCAGGAACTTGTGATCCTCCTATCTTGGCCTCCCAAGTCCTGAGATTACAGATTTTGAGATTACACATTTGGCAAAATATGTATTTTATCCCAAAATTTGAGAGCAGATAGAAGAGGAAGGAGAATTTCCAATGGGCACATCTGGGGAGAGTGAGGATTTTAAAAGTATGACTTGTTGCAGAATGGGTGAAGATGAGCTGTGGAACCCAAAAAACTTGTGGCCCGTAAGATCTGAGTGAGTTTAGGAGGAGAGGTGGTTCTTATGACTAAGCTGTAGGGCTGACTCGGCATCCAAGCTCATTGGTGCCTCACCACTGTTTGTGCTTGCCCTTCTCTTCACCCAGAAAGTCTCATTAGCTGCTGCTTTAAGTCATAGAAAGCATGTCTCGTTTTGAATTTCCCCAACCATCCATCCTAAAATAATCACATCATCCTTACCCAGACAATCCGTAACATATTCTTTTGTATTATTCTCTTCATGCTGAATGCCACAATCTTAAATCATATTATTTATTTCTTTATGTTCAATTTCTAACTCTCCCACTAACTGGTAAATTGCTGAACCTAAAGCTGCATGTGACTTGTACAATGCTAATTACCAGTGCCTGAAACAACCTCTATGTGGTGAAGATTCAAGACTTTTTCCAAATCAGTGATTGAAAGGCTTTGTTTTTTAATCTCTGAATTAGACAATTTCCAGGTACCAATACTCCTGAATATTTAGGAACAGTTTACTTCACAAAGTCAATGGATTTACTCATAATTCAATCATCTGTTTCTGTTAATAAATTCCTCCTGTTCTGCAAACTCAGGATGCAAGTACAGTCAAATTCCCTTCCTTTTGCTAATTAATCCAACTACCCTATAAGAGGAAAGTTCAATATCTTATTTTCTCCATGCTGAATACAATCAAACACCACCTGACTTGCAGAAGAATCTGCTATTTAGCCATTTTTAAATCATCTGATTTTACCAAAATTTTATTGATATCTTTTATTCTTTCACTTACAGACACATACATAAGTTTATATTCTCAGAAAGGTTTGGGAAACTGGCATATAACTAATTCCATTCAATCTGTTGCAAAAAATATTTTTGGTAAAATATTTTTTACTTTCAAATGCTTTAAAGTATATAGTGTAAACCTTGGTCCTGCTCACTTGGCTCAATCATTCCATGGATATAAATTAAATATCCTTGTTATATTAGATAAGCTAATATATAACTTAGTTGACCAAACCAGTCCTCATATTCATATCAATCAACAAATCAGACTATAATATTTAATACAAAAATGTTAATATGCATTTAGAAGAATATTATAAAAACTACTGAGTAAATTACAGATCACATTTTAAAACTTAGACTAATTCCAAGCATATTTTGATTTTTTAAAAATGTATATACTATTAAAAACTAATAGGTCTGATACCTAGCTAGAAAATTTATATCTAGTGAATAAAGGATAACAAATTTAAACCAAATCAGGAATGCCTGCAATTAGGAGTAATGCAATTTGATTGCAAAATAAGCCTTGGAGCCTTTACATGACTCCAGACATGAAATAAATCATGTAATTTTTTAATTGGTTAATTTCATTGACTGTAACCTGAATTTTTTTTTGTAATTCTAGAACACATTCCAAATTATTGAAAGGGACTGCTAATTGTGTGCCTGTTTGAAAGTGTTTTCCTTACAGCACATTACATGTCATTAAAATAAATTTTAACACTAGCAGAAAGAAAATGCTTACTTCTTAAAAATGTAAGAAAGGTAATTTTTATGTTCAGTGTTTCTTAGTAATTGTCCCTGATCTTTACTCTTATGAGGACTTTTCCTTAAAAAGAATACATTCTTTGACAACCGTTGATGGGTAGAAGAGAGATCATTTAAATGAATATTGTGATTACTGCCACTATCTGTGTGTGTATGCATACATACATGCCATTCATATGAAATCAGAAATCTCAGTTCAGCCTCAGATACCCTCTATCTAACAACTTCTCAAACCTCAACACACAATTTTTAACACATGCAAAACTAAAAGCCCTGAAGATTCATAGTGCCTACATTCCAAAGGAGCCTTCCCTTTAGATGACTAGGAAAGTTCCCATAACATCCTATGGATGTGCACTGCTGTAACATGTGATGATGCTGTGGCTTGGGGAAGGTTTAAGGGTGCTCCCCAGGGGTTCACGTGTTGGAGGCATGGTCTTCAGTGTGGTGGTGTTGAACTGGTAGATCCTCTGAAAGCTGGAGCCTGTTAGGAGGCTCTTATTCATTGAGGGCGCTGCCCTCCAGAGGGATGAACAATATCACTAGGACCTCTGAGTCAGTCCAGCAGAGTTGGTATGAAAAGAGCAAGTCTGTTTGCTCCCCTCTCTCTGGCTTGCTTTCTGGCCACATAATCACTCCCTCTCTGGCACACTCCTATCACACAATGCTACCCTACCCACCATGAAGTCCTCAGAGCCAAGCTGGTGGCTGCACCATGCTCTTGAACCTCTGGAATAAAGCACTGCCTTAATCACAGGCAAGTTCTCAGGCAGACAAACTTTAGCAAATACGTACAAACGCACACACGCGCACACAAATTACAGTTCTGGAAATTAACCCTTAGTGTCTGTGAGTGACACTAATCAATTTTAAAGACTGATCTTTTTAATGTATTATCCCATTTATTTCTTAAACATTTAGTTTTTATTGGTGCATTATAATTATACATAATAGTGGGATTCGTCATGCCATATCTGTATATATACATAAGCATTCTAATTCCCCAATATCATGCCTTTGCCTTCCCTCCTCCCTATCCCTGATCTTGCTCTACTCTGCTGATATCCCTGATATTATTATCATCAGCTAGTACATTATGATTATATATATATATATCTAACTGTGGTATTTGTACATGAATATAACATAATTTGATAGATTTTTCCCCCTATACTTCCTCATGCTCTAGCATCTATCATTTTACAGACTTGTGTCTGGTTACCCTCATCCCTTCCTGGGGTACCACTTCCTTTTAAACTCTAAAAACCCAGGAGTCTCATGATAATCCATTCACCTGGGCAACTGAACAGCTCACTAACCCTCTAAGAAAAAAGTTATCAGAAGGACCTGAGGTCCTTCCGCTGACTTGTGGAGTGAAGCTACTTGTCTTACTCAAAGGTGACTTTAGTTTCAAAGGATGGTAACCCATTATTCCAAGAAGCATTGCTTACACATATCAGCTTAGAATGAAAATGATTCTGAGAACACTAAAAATTCAGACTTCATTGTGGGGATAGACAAAAGAGTTTCACTTGTTGGTGTCCATGCCAATTTAGATAATGTAAAAGTGGATCAGTTCAGAGGAAGAATGAGTAAAGAATTTCGAATTTGATCCTGCTTCCCATCTCTGCATTTACCTTTGCATTTACAGCCATGGGCAATTTCTGAGTTTCAGCTATAATTTTCAACTATAAGTTGAAGATTAAATTACTAACTTTGTAAGATTTGTGAGGAAAGATTAAATTCGCATCTGTAAAGCCCACAGTCACATGCCTAGAATGGCAGTCAATTGTCAGAATCTTGGTCCCTTTCTTTATGTGTCATTCACTCTGTGAAAAAAAAAAATCAAAAAAGGAATGAGATATAAACCTTTATCTCAGAGAGTAGAAATATTGAGAGGAAGCCAGATACAGGAATGAAAACGTTAAATAGAGTTGGAGTTGATTAAAGGCTATGAAAGTGGCATGTACAAAGTATTGCTCACTTACAAGTCAGGAACCAGGAAGGCAGCCCCACAGGGGTCGTTCTATATGATTCCATTATTAATTTGATACAGGAAGTTGTCCTTGAGATCCTACTCTCCCCTCAGCACTGTTAGACCCAATGGACCAGAGTATAACCTATGAACTCTGTCCTTTGGCAGCCTATAATTTAGTTCAGAAGACAAGACCTACAGAAAACATAACACGAAACATTTTTATTGAATGTCTATTATATGCTAAGAACTATACAATGCAAAGTGTATACCTTCAGAGCTGTGATCTATGGAGAAGGCTGAAAGGTAAGAAGTTAATCAAATAATTAATGCCACCAACTGATGACACATCAAAAGGTAATAGAGAGTGAGTGCTTCAGGAGGTCAAAGAGGAAAGGCACGCATACCAGTCACTGTCAAGTTGCCTTCAAACTCATCCTGAGCACCCAGGAAGTCCTCGGGATTTGCAGAATGGAGACTGAGAATCCACAACTTTATACTTTTCTATATTAAAGGTATCCTTTGGCTTTTGTACATCATATAATGTAACATCTCTGCTCTGCTTTTACTTCACAGTATAGGTAATGAAATGATGAACATCAAGCAGAGTTTTGTATTCTACTTGTGATATATGAAACATTAATCCTTACCAGATCATATGCATGCATAGATATTATCATTATTCCTCACTATTCTGAACTGTGCTTGTACATGCTTACTTCTTCACCATCTGACTGAAGATTACTGATTTTGCCAAGCATAGGAATTCACTAGCCTTAGGAGTATTTTAAATACCAACCCCAAAGAGAGTTCATAACTTTCAGATACCAGGTCAATACTAAATATGACTCCCAATAATTGAGCTGACATAGAGTACAGATCTTGATATAATGCCTTTAATTTTTATAAGCAGAATACACTTTTATCATGATAACAAAAAGTACATTATGCCCAGCCATTAGAATTCAAAGAAACTGTCAAACTGAAAAAGAAATCTTCCATTAGGACATAGAGCTAAGAAGTAGTCTCCAGTTTCATTGACATTTTTTTACTTCTGACTTCAGGGTCTTAGAAACACTTTGTTTTGTTTTATATGTCTGCTGATAGAAATTCAGAAGGAAAAATCATCTTTCATGTCTTTCTTGTCTACCACACTGACCATGCCTCACTCCTGCCCCTGTGCCCAGATCCTCTATAACCAGGAGAAGGCAGAAGTGCAGGGAACAGAGAAGACAGCACTCTAATGAAGAAGTGTGCATGCCCCTTTGCCTTACTTCTTGTGTGACCCTGAGCTTTATCAACCTCTCCCATCCTCAACTTCTTCACCAATGAAATGGGGAAGATAGCATGCTCCACACAGGATTATTGTGAGAAGGAGGACATAGCCATAGAGCATCTGGAAATCAGTGAAGTTACATAATTGTTGCCACAGAGGAATGAAACACCTTTTACTTGAGGGCAAAGGCATTGCATTTTGTGGGAATAATACTCACCACAATTTTGAAGATATTCTGAAATGCAAAATAATGCAGGTGAAAGTGTCCAAGAACCTGTCTTTAAAGACAAAGGAAGAATTTCACAAACACACACAGTCAACTGCAAGCTGACGTGAACAGCTGTTCTCAAAGGACTAGCTCCACAGTCAATTCAGAAAGTCACGGAGCCCGGTCTACAGAGATCTGAGAGACAGAGTGATGCACACAGCCAACTTGTTCTTTAAGCACAAAGGCAACAAACAGATGTTCTTAACATGTAAGAACTCAGAGAATATAACTCCTAATAGCTGTTCTCACACTAAAATCCAGCCAACTGAGGATAATAAAAATAAAGAGCACAGAAGTAGGGAAGGCATTGCAAAATGACTAGTTATGAGCACTGAATTCAATTAAAGAAAGAAGGAGAATTACAAACCTGTGGGAATTGTGGTTACTGAACAAATTATAATTGTGAAAACAGTAATATAACATCCAAAACTAGAGAGGAAAAACAGGTGAAACAATGGCAGTGTTCATTTCTCATTTTTCATAGTAATTAATTGGTCAAATTTTTTTCTTTTTTTTAAATTCTTTATTAAGGAGTTGAGATATTGTAAATCATAAATGCATACAAAGTAACAATATGATATGCATTTGTTTTTATTTATTTTTATTAAGAAATTTTGTTATTGTACAATAAAAATGCATCAAATGAAACAATATAACAATATGATATATATATATATATATTCTTAAATTAGATTTACCCCCTAGAGACCACCCTATTCTCCCACCTTTACCCCTTTCCCATGCCCAGTCTCCCTTCCTTCCCAATACATCTCTATGAATGCCCTAGGTTATGTGTTACTACAGCTTTGCTGGGTCTAATACATGAGAGTTGACCACCTTTCACATAGGCTTGGGTCTAGCTCTAGCCTCAATAGATGAGAGAAGACATGCGACCCTTGACTCTCTGGGTTAGGCTAATTTCACTAAACTAGATTTCTTCCATCACCATTCATTGGTAAATGCAAAGGTTGCAATATCATTGTTTCTAATTGCTGAGTAGAATTCCA
>PVKS010003082.1:94734-108977 GCA_004027875.1 Aplodontia rufa
TTTATTAAGAAATTTTGTTATTGTACAATAAAAATGCATCAAATGAAACAATATAACAATATGATATATATATATATATATTCTTAAATTAGATTTACCCCCTAGAGACCACCCTATTCTCCCACCTTTACCCCTTTCCCATCCCCAGTCTCCCTTCCTTCCCAATACATCTCTATGAATGCCCTAGGTTATGTGTTACTACAGCTTTGCTGGGTCTAATACATGAGAGTTGACCACCTTTCACATAGGCTTGGGTCTAGCTCTAGCCTCAATAGATGAGAGAAGACATGTGACCCTTGACTCTCTGGGTTAGGCTAATTTCACTAAACTAGATTTCTTCCATCACCATTCATTGGTAAATGCAAAGGCTGCAATATCATTGTTTCTAATTGCTGAGTAGAATTCCACGGTATGTGTGTGTGTGTGTGTGTGTGTGTGTGTGTGTGTGTGTACACACCGCAGTTTTTGGATCCATTAATCCAGTGAGAGGCATCTGGGTTGTAAATTGAGCTGCTATAGATTTTGCTGTGTCAATGTAATGTACTGATTGCAACTCCCCTGGAAAAATACCCAGGAGAGGGATAGCTGGATCATATGGTGGGTTCATTCCTAGTTTTTTGAGGATTCTCTACACTGCTTTACAGAGGGGCTGTACTAGTCTGCTGTTCCACCAACAGTGTGTGAATGTTCCTATCTCTCTGCAACCCCTCCAGCATCTATTATTGTTTATTTTTCATTTTTGCCAATATGACTGGCATGAGGTGAAATCTTAAGGTAGTTTTCATATCATTTCTCTGATTACTAGTGATTTAGAGCACTTTCTCATATATTCATTGGCATGTTCAGTGTCCTCTGGTAAGACGTTTCTATTTAGTTCTTTGGCCCATTTATTGATTGGGTTATTTGTGATTTTGAGGTTGAGATTTTTGAGGATTTTGTAGATTCTGGCTATTAGTCCCCTGTCAGAAGAATCACAAGCCATGATTCTCTCCCATTCTGTAGGAAGTATCTTGACAATTTTGATCATTCCCTTGGGTGTGCAAAAGTTTTTAGCTTTATGAAATCCCACTCACCGATTTTTGACTTACTTCCTTCACTTTCAGAGACATGTTGAGAAACTCTTTGCCTACTCCTAAATGCCGGAGTGTTGGTCCTAATTTATCTTCCAGCAATTGCAAGGTAGATGGTTTAATTCCTAGTTCCTTGACCCATTTTGATTTGAGTTTTCATGCAAGGTGAAAAATAGGGGTCTAATTTCAACTTTCTGCAAGTGGCTGTCTAGTTGTCCAGCACCATTTGTTGAATGGTCTGTCTCTCCTCCATGTTATATTTTGTCCCCCTTTGTCAAAGATCAGATGCTTAAAGATCTGTAGGTTTGTTTCAGGGTCTTCTATTATATTCCATTGGTCTTCATCCATATGTTGATACCAGTACCATGCTGTATTTGTTACAAAGCTCAATAGTATAGTTTTAGATCTGGTATAGCAAAGCCACCTGTTTCTTCTTTCTAGCTTAGTAATGTTTTGGCTATTCTGGGTTTCTTGTTGTTCCAAATATATATGAGAATTGCTTTTTCTAAATCTGTAAAGAATGACATTGGTATCTTGATGGGGATTTCATTGAAATATTTAACAAGAAGATTTAGAAAATATGATCACTGCAAATTCTTCCTTCATTTCATTTTCTTTTGATTTGAATTCAGAAAGGAATCTTGTAATATTCAAAATAAATATATCTCCTGAGGTTCAAAAACAAGGATCTGAATTCATACAAGCATTTCCAATGGATTTCCAGTTTTTTCATTTGCAGGATTTGAGAAAAAGTATAATAATTTAATAAAAAAATAATGTCTGTCCCATTTTACCAAAACTATGTCTATTTTTCTATCACCTATTCATGCATTTATTTTTCCATCCCTACTATTATACTAGATGTGATGTTTCTGAAATGCTATTACAATTGCTGTTAGTGATGATTATTTCTTAGTGCTAGAATTTTAAGTAACTTTTTTAACTTTGTTATACTTTTCATTGTTGTTTGAATTTTGAACAATGACAATGTGCCATTTTCTAAAAAGAAACCGTGAAATCATTTTTTTCTTTAACAATGTTTTAAAAGTGGTTTATTTATGGAGCAGAACTTGGCTAGAGGATGGTTAGTTTTCATATATAGTCATCCCTCAGTATCTGTGGGGAATTAATTCCAGGATCCCTGCAGATACCAAAACCCACAGATGTCAAATTCCTTATGTAAAATGGCCTAGTGTTTGAATATAACCTATACTTACCCATAAATTGTAAATCAACATGAGGTTGTTCACAATACTGAGTATAATGTAAATGCTATGTAAATAGTGGTTACATGTATTATTTGGAGAATGATGAAAAGAAGAAAGTCTACATATGTTCAGTACAGACACAATATTTTTTCAAATATTTTCAATCCCATTTGTTGAATTCATGGGCTCAACTCCAAAAATACAGAGGGCTGACTTAACCACGTGGTAATATTTGGAAGACAGGGGATGTATGTGCTTATGTGAAAATACTGACATGTTTCTTTTAAATAATAAAAAAAACAAAGGAGAAAAATAGACTGCATGTGACATAGTAATAAAGTATTAATTTGTCACATGTCCAAGAAGGTATAATTGGAGAAATGATAAAAATTACAAAAAGAAATTCTTACCTGACACCTCTTGGGAACACTTCAATTCTGCTTGCCTGACTGCTACATGGACTCGGCTGGAGCTTCAGTGCAGTCTCTTGCTCACAGTGCCCCACTCGCCTCCCACTCTGGGGTTGCCTGTCAAACTCATTGCAAAACCCTTTCTAATGTCCACACATGTGCCACCTAAGCATGGAAATATTAACTCCCTGTGGGGCAAACTGTTAATAATGGGATGTAGAAACCAGCAGATAAATCCTTCCTTCTCTTATACCCATGCAGATGATCCTAAGACCTCATTTCTCTCATGGAATGGAGCATTCAGTTACTTGGTAAGTACTGTTGTTTCTGCAGGACACTGATACCCTCTGTCCTGTTCCATCTCTTTATCCTTCACTCTCACCCTATGGGATTAAACTCTTGTGAAATAATAAGCTTAGACTTGTTCTCAGCAACTGCTCTCTGGATCAGCCATGTAGCTACTATTTTTCTACAAAATAATGTGAAAATCTAATTCCACTAAAGAAAGGAGGCTGTGAAAATTACAGGGCATTCAGAAAATGATTTATTTCTCTTTGGGGGTTTGGACAAAGAACTAATGTCTCTCCTTGGGAAATGAGTATTTATGTTCATTAAGAGTGTGCACACATCTGAGATAAAAGTCATATTTACAAATTAGAGTAATAAAGAAGCACTCTACACCTTTCTTGAGAAAGTAGCAAACCACCTGCAGTGTCGCACCACCCCATTTGCTTTGGACTACCTCAGCTTCAGCTCTCTTCCTCACCACAGGACTCAGAGTCCCAAAAGCCATCATCTATGACTATCCTGAAAGGGCCTCCTTTCCCCAACCCATTCCTTCATTAAACCTGCACTCCAAAGGATTATGAAGGAGGAGTGACTTTGACGTGAGGTATGTAATAAGAGGAGGCCATATGGATGTAAAGGTGATAATAACCCCAAGGGTAAGGAAGGGGGGCCTCCAAAAGTGACTGATGGAGGGGCAGAAGACAAATGTGACAGAAAATCGCTTTTGCCAAAAATCACAAGTCAAGGGCTAGGATACAATTAGTCCATGTTATTTGGGATACTTATAAAGTCCATCAGTGTCTCCAATCTGTAATGTGAACCAGTTTTTCAGTTTTCAAGCAGAGTAGATTAGAAAACAGAATGATTTTTGTTGTGAAAAAGAAGTTGTAAAAGATTATGAGTGGGGGCTGGAGTGGTGGCTCTGCGGTTACGGTGCTTGCCTGGCATGCGCAAGTACACAGGTTCAAAACCCAGCACCCACGTACACAACTAAGTGCCAGATCAATGAAAGCCATGTGAAAAACTCAATAAAATTGACTCTCTCTCTGTCTCTGTCTCTCTCTCTCTTTCTGTCCTTCTCTCTTTAAAAAAAAAAGTATTATTAAAAAAAAAAGATTATGAGCTTTCATTGAGGTAAGAAAGCCCAGAAGTAGTTTTTCCCATTGAAATCTCTACCAAAATGGTGGGGCTAAGATTGTCACTAAAATTAAGGATCAGGAAATTTAATTAGAAAGTTGAGAGTAGAAAAAACACTTTCAAACCATATTCAGAATATTTATCTGTAATTTGATTTGGCAATACTGACAACAAAACCAATAAACAAATAATAACAATAACAACCACCAAAAAAAAAAAAATTTCGTTTGGCTACAAGCAAATCCCAAAAAGTGAATAGTTAAATTTAGAAGTATAAATCACCTTTTCAAAGAAAGTCTGAATTTTTTTGCGGAAGAATTCACACAGAACCATCTCACACATTTATGCATAGCTCCCATTACAAGACACACACAGTCTGTGTGAACAATGCCCCCAAGGTTATATGTGGACAGCCCTCACGCTTGATACAGCTTCCCTGCACTTAATTTCAATGAGCCTTTAAAATTTGGGACCTGTCTTTGTCTTTTTACGGCAACACAATTAGTTCTTCAGTGGAACTACCCTAACCATAACACTCAGTTGAAGTAGGTCTATCCTAAGCTTTATCTTTATAATCTCTGCCCTGACTCCAAACCATCTGAAATTCTTGACCTCTGCATTGATTTCACATCCTGGATAATGTGGTTTTAGGGAAGACTTGCCATCAGACTCGAAAACAGAACCTATTCTTCTATACCATGCTCCCTACAGACAGATTCAATATGATCCATAGTTTCCTGTTCTCTGCTGCCTTGAATGTAGTGAGTATTCAGGAATTATTAATGGAGTGAGTGATGAGAAGAACTACATCTGCTCTCTCTTGTGCATCTTCCCATAGCTACTGTGAAGGAAGAATACCCAAATGCAACATATGAACACCAACTAACAACCTTCCTAACTAATAATTCCTTCTTTCAAAATTTTGCTGAAAACAGCTGAAGAACTAAAAGAGGTTTCTGAAATGAAACTGTAAAGCAAGTCTGGCAATGTAGTTCCTTCCTTCCTGATCAGCAATCACGTCCCATGGGCAGGTTCTGCCTTTCAAGCCCATCAAAGCTCTGGTTACTTGCAATGGAGAAGCTGGTGAAGGTGGGCATAGGAAAGAAGCCGGAGAGACACCTCGCGGAGTGTCAGCCTGATTGTTGGTGGTTACCTCCAGGGGCCAGACCTAATTCAGATCTGCTAGCCTTCACATACTCTCTGAGTCGTGATAAATATCTGTTATTTAAACTCTTGAAACGGAAGGAGAAAGTATCCAAAATGAGCATGATAAAATGGAGCATTATTCAATTAGAAAGGCGATGCCCAACTTTGAGAAGCAGAATATAATTACAGGGTTGGAGCTTTTCCAGGAGTTGTGGATGGCACCCCAGCTGACTATAGAAGCAATTCTCTGCAGCAAAGCCTGGGCAGATGGTATGTGTCACTCCTCTCCTCACCAGCACTGTGGACCCTGGTTCTTGCAATGACACAGCACCCCACAGTGTTAACTGATACCCGCAGCTCTGCACATTTATAAAGCCACATCCTCAAAATACTGCAGAACAGTGAACCCATGACACTTTTTGGATCTGTCATGGATAGGAATCAAATTAAGTTAATATGCATAAGGATGTCTGGAATCTGTAAAAAGCTATTTAAATTTGGTTATTGTTGTTAATACTGAAACATTTGACATGTTATAACTTCTCTTACAAAAGTCATATATATTCAGAATCCTCACTGAAAGCATTGAAAACAGGGTTATATATACCATGTATAATTATTACACAATAAACATTCTCTATCATATTATAAAATAGTTTGTATTATATTAGTAACTTATAAACTTAATTCATTGTAAAAGTTTGTTTAAATTTTATATACTTCAAACTTAAATTCAAATATCATTTATTTTTTAAAAAAGTTTCTAAAAGACTCAACAGTCTGGAGTGTAATCAAGTACAAAGCTAAAAAAAAAAATTAGGCTTCAGCATGGAGTAAACAAGGGGAATGAGGTGTTTACAAGTTCACAAGTAATCCTAAGTGGGCTGAAAAACTATACTACCAAGGACACTCAACCATGTGTGTAGAATCCCGCCATGCTCTGCATGGGGTGGGTTTCCTGCTCATCAACCCTTTTCACTCTGCCAGGGACCAGACTTTAATGTCTGACTTCTTATATTTATTTAACATTTGAATACTGTCTCCCTTTTATTCATTTTAACCATCATTTTCTTGAAAGGTTTACAACCAGCAGAATTTTTCAGATTTTAGCTTCCAGAGCAATTACCTGGAGAGCTTGTTAAAGCAGGTTGTTGGGCCATGTAGTTTCCCTTTCAGCAGGTGTGGAGAAAGGTAGGAGGAAATCAAAAGCACATATTTCCAGTCTGCTCCCTGGTGACTCTGATACTGCTGGTCCAGGCCCACACCCTGAGAAGCACATTCCATGCTGTACTCATGTTGGCACTAATTATCACTATCCCGAAAGATTAGACATCTCTATCCTCATTTTATTAATGACGAAACTGAGACTCACAAAAATTGAATACCTTGCTTAAAGATACACAGCGAAGACAGATAAACTAGAATTCTCACCTCTGATTCTCTTATATCAAAGCCTAACTTCTTTGAAGTCTGTCGTTCTTATTCTCAAAGTTAAGCAAACCCCCCCCCTACTAACCTCCTTAAAATTATTGGTTAAAAAAGAAAGAAATTTATACCCTTTTAAATCTTACAAAGTTCTTAAACCAAGAAACGGTCTTCATTCATGGAGGAGAAAACTGCAAGCTGCCAACTATTTAAAAACACATCTCTCTGGCACTGATGTCCCCCTCATCAGATTAGCTGTGTGACAAGCAATTAAGGAGAGCTCTGCCAGTTCTTCTCAACACCTGCAACTCATTACAGAACCAAACCACTCAAGTCCAAGGTTCCATTCAGAAGTATGGTATAAACAGATGATGCTGGGTTTGTCAGGGATCCCCAAGGCCAATAATCAACTTTCATTAGGAAAAATAGAGACTTATGTAAAAATCTTTCTAATGCTCTCCATATGGTAGGCCATAGACAGGAAATTCAGCTACATTCTGTAAAAAAATAGTTTTTCGCTGTAAGGCTGTGGTCTTTTGAGGATAACATCAACCATTTTTTGCACATTGAAGAAGACTCATAAAAGTTGTATGGCAATGGCTTGGGCCAGAAACCTACCTCAAAGTTCTAGGAAATATTTTAAATTATTCATAACCAAAGAGAATCTTTAAAATCCATAGCTATATATACTACATTAATCTGGCTGGCCATTTAAGTGATGGTTGTTGTTAGGAATGTTGTTTCTCCTTCCATCCCTGACTGACTTCTAGAAACTGCTAGCTTCAATCTATCCCAGTTGGAGCAAGGAAATTTCAAAGCAGATATTTAAGAAACTTAAGATCTCTGTGCTTAGATTCAGCAACAAATTGTGATTGGAAGACCTTATCCAGTGAAATAAACATCCAATCAGTACCTGTCAACAATGGAGAGTTGAGTTTAGTGTCAAGTACATGCTCTTGGATAATGTGGAGTGTTTGAATTGGGTGTGGAGTTTAGCATGACTGTACCTACATTTATCAAAAATGAAGCAGGTGACTCTCCAAAGAATTATCAAGCTTTTGATCACAAGAAGGGAAATGCCTAAGGGGATATAAAAAAACCTACTACAGACAGCTTCTTCAGTATGCAAAGAGGAGTTGATTTTGCTTCTAATCCTGCCCATAGGAAACCTGAGTAGAGAAACTCATCATCAATTATACCTACAGAAACAAGAAAATGAAAAGGACCCTGACTACTCTTAATGCTCTTAATGGAAGATAATACTTAACAGAAAGACCCCAGCCTGCCAGTTCATCATGCACCTGCCTAATGGGTTAAAACACTCACACACACACACACACACACACAGAGGAAATAAAGAAACACAGAACCCTTCTAAGCCTAACACCTGCCTTCACACATGCTAATTATCAGGTGATCTGCAAAGATGCTGGGGCAACTCGCACCTACTAAAGGCTGCTAAGTCTAGGGGACAGCATATAAATGAATAGGCAAAAAGGGAAAAAAAGCATTAGAGAAATTTCAAGGACATTCCATCAGAATAAGTTGCAGACTAGACCAACATGTCCTGCTGAACTCTAATTGTGGCAGCCTCTATCTGACCCAGTTGGTGGCTTATGTAGCTTGTGTCATCCAAGTTGAGCATGCTCCCTCTGTCCAAAAAGGAGCAGTGCCAGAATATAACCTTGAAGTTACAGGGAAACCATCCTTAGGTGAGAAATTGTGTTATTTTTTTTTAAAGAGAGAGTGACAGTGAGAGAGAGAAAGAGAGAAATAATTTCATTCAGCCCTTCACGTGTCTTTCCTTGCTCTGAGAGTTTGTTGTGTATGTGGTGCTGGGGTTTGAACTCATGTACCCGTGCATGCTGGGCAAGTGCCATAACCACTGAGCCAATGCTCCAGCCCAGCAATTGTGTTCTAATTCAAACTAAGGATACTAAGATACTATTTAGTAATAAGAAGCTTCAATACAGTATTTAACAGTAGGGTGTCTGTAGATAATAGTTATGTACTATATATTTCAGGAGACTAAAAGAAAGGATTTGAATATTTTTACCATGGAGAAGTGGTAGATGTTTGAGGAGGCAGATAATGTTTAATCTCATTTAAATATTACCCAATGTATACATATATTGAAACATTATGGTGCCACATGAGTACAATTTTTAAGCTTTTTGTATCAGTTAAAATATAAATAAATAAATTAATTTAATTAAAATTGAAACTTTACTCCAGAGGAGGATGTAGAGAGACATGTAGTGATGAGGTGTCCTTAAGAATGTGTCAAATTTCTCTCATTGTTCAGAAATTAGGGTGAAATCAGATATTCTGTGTTTGAGTGTCCAAAAGTTGAATCTTGTAGACAAATGAAAAAAGAAGAGAGGGAAGGTGCCCTGGGATCTAGAGGCTGAGAACATGACCAGGAGTAACAAAACTGGATCAGGCACAATTGCACAAGCCATTTGCATTCTGATGGCCAGTGCTCCCCAACATAGTTGCTTCTAGAGGTATTGCTCCAGGTACATCCTTGTCACTGATTAGGTAAGCCTGGGTAAGTCAAGAACTCGGCAAGACCCTTGACAAGGTTGCCTTCTCCAGGCCAGCACACAAGACCCAGTTATTCTTCAGCATTGGCAAGCACAGGCAAAGGTACACAGTAGGATTTCAAAGTTTACTTGTTGGATGAATTTCAACCAAATCAAGTAGCCTAGGCAAAGGCACAAAGCAGATGTCCAGTGTGTATATGTTGTGTAGGTGGTGGTATTCAACCATCTGTGAGGTGTGCAAGTAGATTGTGGGCAGCGGGAAATGGTAAGGTTAGTAAGGTACCTTCTCATGGGAGCCACTGATCAAAAACTTAGACTTTACTCTGAAGGCAGAAGGTGGGCACTGGGTGATATTTTGATGAGGCATGGTATAAATCTATTTACAGTGTAGAAAGAGCATTCTGATTACTTAGAAGTGAGTGGTCTATGGAGGCAGGGAGAAGTGCTGAAAACTATTCCAATGCTTTAGTTGGGACTTTAATAAAAAAGAAAGAATGAGTCTTCCATGATAAGATTGAGAGTGATTATTATAGTAACCTTGAGTTCTTACTTCACAGACTCAGTTTTCTAAAAGATCAAGTATCTCCTTCAGCAAGGGTTTGGGTTATGAAGGCACCAATCAGTAGCCCTCACCCCAGAGCTGCAAGCTTCCATTCACCTATGCCTCCTTGTTCACATACTTGTCGAACGTGGAAGTGGGCATTTGCTGCTGACTGTTCTGCAAACTTGGAGAAGAGAGAGAAGATGGTGGCCATGAATTGCCAAAGTTTTGACTTCTTGAGTCCTTGACAAACCTTCCCTGACTGTCTTTCCCTATCCCACTACACTACAATAAGACAAAGGACTCAGAAAGCCTCAATTGTTAAATTGGGATGAGCTTCATTCTTAAGATCTGTCATAACCCAAAAAATACTAGGGTTCAACCAATGAAAAAGGGAAACAAAGCAATATAATTGCACATATGAATGGCATCCTAAAACATCACTGCTTTAGTCAATATCCCAGTTCATGAGAATACAAAGTTCTCCCATCAATATATCTGCTCATAATTTTATAAACAGTTCTTTTACATTTTTCCTTCTCTACCTATTCTGTCTCTAGTCTTCACCCTTAGATTGTCCATGACCTTGTTCTGTAAGGATAATAAGTCTGTGATATTTTAAGACACTAAGATTGTGGTACTTTCTTTTATAACAGCAATAGGTAGCAAATATACTAAATAACCAGCTTAATATCTAACACCATTTAATGCAATTGCTTTTCTACACTAAAAAGTGAATATATATTAAGCAAATTATCATTAAAATATTTAATATTTAATGTTACCTTACACAGTGTTATGAAATATTCTTAGCAAATGAGAATTAGGGAGAAAGAACATGTTCATTATGGTTTGGAGATGAGGTCATCCCAAAAGCTCATGTGAGACAATGCAAGAGAGTTCGAAGGTGAAATGATCAGGACTTAACCAACTTAATGCATTCATCCATTGATGTGGATTAATTGAGTAGTAACCATAGATTGGTAGGGTTTCCTGGAAGTAGGTCACTGGGGTGTGCCTTTGGGGTGGTACATTTTGTTGCTGGTGAGCAAAGCTCTCTCTGATTCCTGATTATCATGTCCTGAGCTTCTTTCCTCTGCCATACCCTTCCATCGTGATGTTCTGCCTCACTTTGGGCTCAGACCAATGAAATCAGCAGTCTATCAACTTAGACTCTGAAACGGTGAATGCCAAAAAAACTTTTCCTCTCTAATGTTGTTCTTGTCAGGTCTTTTGGTCACAGTGGTGAAAGAGCCGACTCTGCTAAAGTTGTACAATTCTTGAATAATGAACATTAGCAATCATACTGTCTCTACTCCCAGCCAATGTTCAGCTTCACTTTCTGTCTTTGCTTGGTGAATTTTGCTATGCTATTCACTCCACTGAGATTTCTCTTTTTACAATTTACTTTACTAAACAAAGAACAATTGTGACCCCAAATGCTGACAAAAGTTGAAGAAATGACGGCCTGAAGCACATGCACACATGTATGAACGCAAGGAAAATTGTCCTGCTGGACACTCCGAGAATTGCTTTCCAGGAAATGTTTCAGAGCACAGAAGGTAAAGAGTAGGAGGCAGAGGGGGTTAGTTAATGCACAGGCCTTAGGAAACTATCAAAAATATGTCTGTGACTTAAAAGGATTGACTATCTATCTAGTACATGGAAGAAAACAGGTCCAAGGCCTACCATTATTTTAGGGGTGTGATGAGAACAATAACACGATAAGATCACCCTCATAAAATTCTGGGACAGTGCTCCACAAGGATTATGCTATGAGAACTCAAACAGCTCAGGCACTGAGGTGACTTTCTTCAAGAAGACATCTTCAAGATCCAACAGAAAGTGTATAAGGAACTACCAGCAGCGCAACATAAGAAGTATAATGGAAAGAAGCAAGAATCAGGTACTGTAAGAGCAGAGATGGGTCATTGAGCCATTCTGGGAGGTGGGAGAAGGCTTCTGGAAGAAGGAAAGTGGCTAGCTAAGTCTTGAAGGAAAGTAAATAAGCCAGGCAGATAAATAGAAGAAGTCAATGGAAGGAACAGAGTAGGCAAACTGGTGGAGATAAGACCACTTGATACTAAGAACATGCTAACTTGTACTGTTATTTTCATTTTCAAACTGCAACACAAGTCTCTCTAAGCAAGTGGTGGCTACAAAATCCATGTCTTATACCTCTTTATGGGCCTAATATTTACACAATGTCTTTGAGGGAAGAAATTAGAAAATGATCAGCTGATTCTGTGACTTGATTTTCCATGACCCGAATATGCCTTTGCCTTGGTTGAAGTGGCTGCCAGATCCCATTTCTCACCTTATTTATGCCACATTAATACTACAGGACACTGTGGGATTCATTGGAAATGTCCCATTCCTTTGTGTTTGTCTTTGTCCTTGTTGTTTCTTCTCTGGGGAGTTCTTATAAAACTAAGGCCAGAGCTGATCTGAGCAGCCCTTTCTCAAAGAGAATGAGAATTACTCTTCATGCTGCCCTTCCCTGCTCCATTAGGTTTTACCTGTTCACTGCATTTTCTTCCATTTCCATTCATATGTACCGCCTACCTCTGATCAGACCAGGACTTCTTTAGTTCAAGGACTGTGTTACTCACTGCTGTATCCCCAGTACCTAACAGAGTCCCCAGATTCTAATTAACTTATTAATTAGTATTTCCTTGCATTATTATTTATATTTTATCATTTTATTCATATTTCTTTTGATTATTTATTTTTCATGTTATTAACTGTTATCCAATAAATGTACCTGGATGCCTTACTAAGACCTAGGCACTAATGTAGGTTCCAGTGAACAAGATAGGTAACAAGATAGAGCTTAGATATTAAAGATAAAATACTGGTAGCAAGTAAAAAGTTATTATAATTAACATAATTTCAGATAGTCAAGCATATAATAAAGAGCAATTTAGGATGCTATGATAGATGTTTATTAAACTACATTATTGAACCCATGAGAAATAGTAACATATGGTTTGTTACAGAATTTCAAAACTTCAAGCTCCAAATCTGTATAACCAACCCTTCTTCATGCCTCTGCACACCTTGAATTATTCAAATTCCATAAAGAAAAAAAAAAGGGACAACATTTTCAAGCTAAAAAGATCATAAGCCATTCTTCTTTATCAATCTTCCTGCCTCTGGTAAGAAGAAAACAAAAATAAAAAGACAAATATGACCCCCAAACATAAAATGCAAAAGGTAAATAGGTAATGGAACAAAGAAAAGCTCAGGCATTCACTGGTGAATTGCATAGTCATCAGCAGGTCTGTATCAAGTGGGATAACTTAAATAGCTCTTAAGAAATTACCTTGGAAAAGAACTTGATTTAATAATGTCAAGGGAAATCTAGCCCTACTTCAAATGTTCTTCTCGGGCAGGTTAATAGGCTGGTGGATAACAAACTAAAGCATTATAAGGAAGCCAAGGAACTCACTGGGAGCCTCTATTTTTCAATAAAACAGTATTTATGTCTACATGCAGTGAACAAGTAGCCCTGCCCTCCAACACAGCCCAAAACATCTTCCTTGTTTGTCTTATAAAAGATGCACCCTGGTTTGCTTTCACTGAAGGAAAAGACCAGGACTCAGTTCTTCCTAACCTTCTGATACAAATAAGCAACTATCACTTTACTTGCAACCTGTGTGAGTCTCCATACCATCCTCTGAAAACTGAACCAAACGTCCTTGTCCAATGTAAGTGTCTGTGATTCTAAGTCATACATGAGAAAGTGCTCTAAATCTCTAGTAATCAGAGAAATGCAAATGAAAACCACATTAAGATATCACCTTACACCAGTCAGAATGGCAAAGATGAAGAAAATAAACAATAATAGTTGCTGGAGGGGCTGTGGAGAGATAGGCACACTAACACACTGTTGGTGGAGCTGCAGACTGGTACAGCCCCTCTGGAAAGCAGTATGGAGTATCCTCAAAAAACTAGGGATGAGTCCACCATATGACCCTGCTATTCCACTCCTGGGTATCTTTCCAGGGGACTTAGAATCAGCACATTATAGTGACACAGCAATATCGATGTTCATAGCAGCACAATTTACCATTGCTAGGCTATGGAAACAACCCCAGTGTCCCTCACTGGAAGAATGGATCCAAAAACTGTGGTACATTTATACCATGGAATATTACACAGCAATTAGAAACAATGACATTGCAGCCTTCGAAGGTAAATGGATGGCTATGGAAGAGATCATGATGAGTAAAATCAGTTTAACCCAGAGATCTAAGGGTCGATTGTCTCCACTCATCTGTGGAGGTGGGAAATAGACACTGGACAATGAGAAAGTTGGTCTATTAGCATGTGTTAAATCCAGATAAGATGTAATGCTTTACAACCTAATACTTTTTTAAGAGATATAGTGGGAAGGGAAAGGGTGGGATAAGGGAGGGTAATTGGGGGGGGCACTCCTGGGGGTAATTGCAATATCCAGAATATATACA